>JAVJIF010019341.1:0-25101 GCA_038442645.1 Agave tequilana | reverse complement strand
TTTTGTTATTTAGCTATTTAACAAATGTGACATTTACCAACATGTTTAGTGACATCACATTTCAAACTAGACAAGACCATAGAACCTATACTTGATAGCTTCTATGCTCTTCTCATTCTCAAAGTGTCCAGCTAGACAACGGCATACAATTCCCAATAAGAAATTCTCTAAGAGGTTCTTGGGATACATAACTTACGGTCTATAAACAAATATCCATCATGCAGAACAAATCCATTAAGTTCTCATGTAGTTTCATCTTTTAGTTCTGCATATATCTAGTGAAAAGCAGGACATGACTTATGCTCAATTTTTAATCTCTCAAAACCATTAACTACAGTTGACATCTTAGTCAAGATGAACACTCGACCACTGAAAGTGTCAGCGACTTTATTTTCAACTCCCGCTTTGTGGCGTAGGGTGAATGTGTAGTCCTGTAAGAACTCAATCCAATGGCCATGTCTAATATTCAACTTCTTTTGAGAGTGTATGTATTTCAAAGCCTCATGGTCAGAAAAGAAAACGAATTCTTATGGGGGCAAATACTATCGCCAATAATGATTGTTTAAATTACCGCATAGACTCCTTATCATAGGTAGAGTACTTTTACTTGGTGACATTCAGTTTCTCACTAAAGTAAGCAATCGGATGCCCTTCTTGAGTTAAGACTCCTCATATACCAATACCGGATGTGTCACATGCAGTGTTTTAAATGTCAGCCGACATTTCCAAAATGTCGGCCGACATTTCGTTTTCAAGCCCACACCGCCACGACATCCCCACCGCATTTGAAATGACGTTTAGAAAATGTCGGCCAACATTTCGGGAAAAATCCGATATGTCGGCCGACATTTTCCCGAAATGTCGGCCGACATTTTGAGAAAAACTCAATATTTTGATTGATATTAGAAGTTAAAGCAATTGAGAAATTTTAACAATGGATTAGTGAATATATGCAAAATATTTAAGTTAATTATACATATCCTAAATATATTTATGTAGTTTTGCATAAGTTGTGTATGTATTACCTTGATAAGAATTTTTAAATTACATTATTTAAGACATCTAGGATATATATTTGTTATCCGTCATGACATCTGAAATTTACTAAATGGCCCCAAAATATCTCTGAAATCCGAAATCCGACATCTGATTACGACATCCGACATTTCTCTAATATCCGATATTTAAAACACTGGTCACATGCTACTTCAAAAATCTTAAAAAGATCAGGAGACACATAACTGGGGCATTGATCATTCTTTCCTTAATCTCGACAAACACTTTAGCAGCAACGTTAGACCATGCAAACTCACGTTTCTTTAGACAGTCCGTAATCGGGGTCATGACAATGCTAAACATTATAAAACCGTTGGTACAAGGTAGCAAGTCTGTGGAAGCTTCTCACCTCACGAATGGTCTTTGGTTCCGGCCATTCCTTAATGGCTCTCACTTTTTTGGGATCTGCAGAAACTCCATTCGAAAAAATGACAGCCTGGAAAGTAAACTTGTGTTGCAAAAAAGGCACACTTTTTCGGGTTAACATACAATTCTTCCTTTCTCAACACAGTACAAACTTGACATAAGTCTTCTAAATATTGCTCACGAGAGTGGTTATAAATGAGGATATCATCAAAGTAAACTATAAGAAATTTTCTCATAAAAGGTCGTAGTACTTGAGTCATCACTCGTATAAATATACTCAGAGCGTTGGTCATTCCAAAAGGCATAGTCATCCATTCTTATAGTCCATCTTTCGTCTTGAAAGCAATCTTCTATTCATCTACCGGACGAATGCGGATTTGGTGATAACACTCTTAAGATCTATCTTAGAAAAAATTGTGGCACTAGATATCATATCCACCATATCATCTAACCTTGGAATGGGAAAGCGATACTTAATTGTGATCTTGTTAATCGCTCTACTATTCACGTACATACGCCATGATTCATCCTTCTTCGGTGCTAATAATGCGGGGACTACACATGAGCTCATATTATTTTAATAAATTCTTGTCTACCAATTCGACTTGCCTCTTGAGCTCAGCATGCTCGGTTGGGTTCATTCGGTAATGTGACAAGTTTGGTGGATTTGATTCGGGTACTAAATCGATAACGTGTTGGATGTCACGCTTGGTGCTAACTTATTTGAAAGGTTTTCGTAAAAGACATCACTAAACTCTTCAATCACAGGAGTGACTTCCGGAAGAATAGTGCTATTTAGCATTTTAACCACTTCTCTGGCAGCTAGGATCATGAATGGGGCACCGTTCTTGAGTTCTTTATCAAGTTCTGTTGCACTGATTAAATTAACTCATTTCAACTTCTTCGGTGCATTAAATTTAGGCTTTTTAGTTATAGTTCGGTTAGGGTGTCAATTTAATCTTCTTAACCTCATGCTAAGTCGACACATGTTCGATCGACCATGAATGGTAACATCATTGTCGTAGAGCCATGGTTGTCCTAGTATGATTTGACCTATATCCATCATAAACCACATCACACCATATCTTGTCTTTATAAACATCAAACTCAATCGAAACATCATTGTTTCACGTCTAGGGCCATTGAGCTGATCCATAACACCTTATATGGATGGAGATGAGGTTCAGCTTCCATCCAACCTTCCCAATCATTTTGGACGATACTGCATTGACACAAATCCACTATTACTTTTCAATTCTTGTTTCCAATCTTAATGAATGTATGAAAGATAGCAGTTCTTCTCCAATTGTCCTTCTCTTATGAGAACGCACACCGAATATGTAATTTGAAGGTGCGAGTTGAATATAGTTACATTCAGCATCAGAACCTTCTTGGTCATAATCGGAATCGTCATTTTCATTTATGCCTGGGTGATATGTAACTTCCTCATCATCAGACTCGGGAGCTTGTGTGGGAACTCTGTTAATGAAGGTGATCTTCATTTCGCTAGGACAGTTAGTTGTGATGTGACCATAACCTTGACATCTATAACACTTAATGGAGACACTAAATTTGGAAGAAGTTTGCTCGGGGGTTCGCTACGATCATCACTTCGTTTTCCTTTGAAGTCGTTCTTTCGGGAGGAGAATTGGGTGCTTGACTTATTGAACTGAAAGAAGAGAAAGTCCTAATCACACTCGATTTTAATTCGAAACTCCTACTATTGTAGTTAGACTTAAGAGAATCTAGATCTTAAATTATGGTGAGGCTTTCTCTAATTCGGCGACTACACTAACTAACAATTCAGTTTGCAAGTTTTCTCTAAGTCCGACTCTAAACCTAGAAAGGATTTTAGCTTGTCTTTCCTTACTGAAGATACTGCATTTTAATGAAGAACTCATCGAATTTTGTAACGTACTTCTTTGCTGATTATTGCCTTGAGTGTATTGATGCAACTTGTCCATAAGATGGACACTAAATGATAGTGACACATACTTACCTTTGAGCTCATCCTTCATCATATCCCACGTTTCAATCGGTCGTTGAAGTCGTGATGCGTGTATGTTCTCTAAGTTAGTCCAGTAGTTAAGTTAGTCCTATACTGATTAGCTTGACCGATCAATTTCATGACAGCGAACTTAATTTTCCTCAGCTCAGTGAGATTGTATCATATAAAGTACTTATCTAGTTGGAGTGTCTAGGAAAAATTGTGAGTCACGACGTCCATCAAAGGTGGGAATATTAATCTTGATTTATTCAGATACTGATCATCAGCATTGGGTGAGTTATCAGTATTATCACGACGGTTATTCGCGATGAGGATGAATTTTCTCCAACAGTGGAGGACTCTCGATAAAATATTTTTTTTACTTGCTCTTTATTTTCGTATAGATCAGCTCAAGTCTGAGCCATATAGTGGGTCGAGACTTCAAGTTTAGCCATAAGATCAGCTAGGGTAAGTAGGTTGGAAGGCCATGAACATGAATCAGTGTTGGGTTCACTAACTTCTTCCCACAAGTATGGATACCACTACGGGTTGGCATGTAATGTATATGAATATAAATCTATACTAATTTTTATTTTATTTGGATTTTGAAATTTTTATTTGGTTTTCGAAAAATCTGTTTTCTAAAATTGTTTGGTCAGTCAAACCCCAATTTTACCAATCCAATTGGCTAGGTAGGCGTAACTCAGGTGCGAAATTTTTCGCAGCGTGGCATTCCTTAATTACAGATCACGTTGAGTGCCCTTTCTTGGTTAGACATCAATCGTACAGAATTTCAAGGAAAGACTTATCTTTCAAGGTTTCCTAATTTACACTAATTTTTTGGAGTTTGAATAAAATCTAACTAGAAAAAATAAAGCAAATAAACGTGACTAATATGCAAATCCTACCTAATTGTGCCCTGATATCAAGATGATGTGAAATGTATATAGGGCGGAAGCAATTGAAAAATTAACTCAAATATACGCTTCACCAACAAAAAAGATTATTGTTAGGAATTAAATTAAAACAGATAATATTATGTTATGTTATATTGATCATGCAAGTGCTTATCAATTTTAATGTTTAAAAAACTAATTAGAAGTTTTTGTTTATGAAGGAAATCAAGTTCTATATGTAATAAAGAAGTCAAGCAATCACAAGGGAGAAGCATGATCGCTCGCTCACTTTTAATGTGAATAAAAGATTAAAATAGATAACAGACTGGATGATGTATATCTAGACTTATAATTAAAGAGTTATTTTAAAAAGAAAAATACCTAAGATGATTGTAAATTTAATCTTAGCTTGCTTTTTGATTATTGGTTGATCTCTGAACTCACGCAGATTAGAACCGGTACAGTCAACGAAAACATGATCGTCGAGGAGTCGAGGCGCTTATGTAGACGATGCCAAAATGCTGGATGCGTGATGTGCGAGAGAGAAATTTGGCGACGAAATATTCAACGGAGATTTATTTGAGAGGAAGAAATTTGAAGGAAGATAGAGAGAATAGAGATAGATAAATTAATTAGAACATTCCACTACTAATTGAGTCTGATTAAGACATCCTACCACTAACAGAATTTAGGATAGAGAAATCTAATAATCAAACTCAATTTGAGAGTGAAGAAAAATTTTCATTGATTGTTAATTGAAAAAGTGAATACATGGGATCTTTATATAAGATAAAAAATTATATCTCCCACTTCTATTTGTATTACATAATTCAACTCTTAAAAGAAACAAGTCTAAAAGAAAGAGGAAAATACATAAAAAGAAAAATAGTAATCTTACAACAAATCAGATTACTAAAAATAAAAAATACAAGAAATAGAAAATAGAACTCATAATACTACTCTGATTTTACAACTCCTAAAACCAAATTGTCATAGTATATTTGGCCGTGTTTTAAATATCGGCCGAGGCAGCCGAGATATTGTCTGATATCTCCTTTTTTACTTGCTGTCGATATGATATGAGAAAATCTTTCGACATATCATTTGTAGCAAAAAAACGGCTGATATTTGAAATATCGGCCGATAAGTCACCCGATATCGACCGATAAATCGCTAGATATATCGCCCAATATGAAATAACTTATTTATTTCACGACTGTGTGCAAATGTACATTATTTTTTTTACTGTCTTTGCATGCATATTACATCATTTTTATTAGGTAGATGATATCTATGACACTAAATCAATTTTTATTTATCAATATTTTATTATATATAGTGTCTGATATGAACGCCTGATATGCGCGCGTATCCCCGATATCTCCTCCGATATCCGACATCCGATATGAAGAACCCCATCCGATACGATCTCGATATCTGATATTTAGAACCTTGATATTTGGGCCTCCTTCGGTGCACTTTCCAAACTTTTGAATTGTGCTTCGGCTTCATGATGTCTGCATCAATATGATTCGGGCACATGCAACACAAACCAATTAATGCGCCAATTAAATATATATATATATATATATGATCATAGTTAAAAGGCAATGAGGACCAGCAGGGGCGCAACAAATGCGGATAATCCATGGATATCCACATTTGCAAAAAGTGCGGATTCAGATATGCAAAATCTTCATCCAAGCATATACATATACGGACTCGAATAAGAATTTTAAAAAGGTTGCGGATATGGATAGAGATACGGATAATGAGAATAGAAATACACATATCCGCATATGGATGAATAATTTTTTGGGTATGGATATCCGCATATAGATGGATACAAATACAGATACAGTTATCCGCATACAAATAATATCCATGCTAGAAATATAGCTTGCATTATAAGAATTTAAGAAGAGGATTAAAAGTTAAAGATTACTCCTGGCTATGAACTATTGGTGCATGAAAAATATGGACATTCTTGCATGTAATGCTTTGGTGCATGAAAAATATGGATATTCTTGCATGTAATGCAAAAGAGGATGCACATGGTTTCATGCTCATGAAGGATAATTATATTTCAGTTCACATGCTTAGATGCATGACGAAGTGGAGCCTTAGCAACAACATGAATTCAGCCAATGAAGAGTTTGCAAAGTCAAACATGGAGCAAAAGACCTCCCAAATTCTAATTAGGTTCAAGACCATGATGTGCAGGCCCAAGATCAAATTGGTCTCACACGCAGTCCAAGTATAATTCGGTTTATGTGCGGTGTTGTCCTTGTCAGTTTTCAGTTCGAAATACAAGCAGGTGCAATTTGATTAACATTAGTTCATCATGCAGAAACAGTTACATTGAAGGTTTCTCACAGTAATCGATGAACGAGATTAATTCTCAAGGCGAACAGAAGTTGTATTACTATAAGGACTAGAGATGAAAAGGCTATATAATCACCTCTAGAGAAAGTATTGGATGAATTGCGAAATCCAAAAGAGAGTCAATTCCTCAAGGCAAATTTGTACTCTTGAGAGAGAGAGAGAGAGATCTAAGGAAAAAAATAATTTTTCTAATCCCCTTCTTCAAATTAATAAAACCCCTCGCTCCCCGTGAACGTAAGAAAATTACCGAATCCCAAAAAAAAAATTTGTTTGTGATAGTTCGTTGTTCTCTTATTCGTCATCAAGCGAGCTCGTTAATCTAGACAGGTTCTAACAATTCGCATAGGATTGTGATTTTCTATTTTTTATTTTGAAATTGAGAATTTCTTTGAGATTTATGAATAAATTGTTTTGTTGAAGGATGATGATTGGGAAATATGCAAACCAATAAAATTATTTCTCCTTTCAACTTGGTGTTGACTTAATTATTTAATTAATTAAGTAAAAGTACTTGTTTCTCTCTTCTCAATTTATCATAGTACTTTATTATTACATTGCATTTTACATTTTTTTTTAGCTAAGATGAATTGTGATATAAGCATATCTGTTTAGCCTATCCATAATTGTATTCATTTCCTACATAGTCAATTCACTAATATCTGATATCCAATTTTTGATACATACAAAGATCAATTTTTGATATCTGACAATATACGTATCCAAAAGTTGAAAGTAGATACGGATATGATAAATATTATATCTGATCCGTATCCGATCCGTTTGTCCCCCTAAGACTAACCCAAATGAACTTGCATGGATAAGTAGCAAGGATATGCTAATGCTCCATATTACTGGGGATATGACCTTTAATAGAGCTGAATGGAAGGAAAATATTCACGTAGCCGACCCTAAAATTAGGATAAAGATGATTGTATGTGTATATATGTTTGCTTGTTGTATGTGCATATATGTGTTTGTAGACTTTGTTACTTCCAAAATAATTTGGTAGCTAATGCTTTCATTCAAATTCAATGAAGAATATTCAAATGGAAATCAATTTCTTATAGTTCATCCGTATTATTTTTATGCTTAAATATAAAAAGTCAAATGAATTTGAGTTTCTTGTATACAAACTAAGTACCAAAAAATTAGAGAGCTTAAAGTAGCATGTTGCTCAAATTTATAGTCCGTGCCATATGAATCTCGCAACAAAATCCTTAATCATGATCTAAATACTTTACAACCTTGCACCCCAACTTTTATTAGATTTCGAGAATTCTAGACCGTAAACTAAACAACTAGTTTTTTTAGCCGTCCATTTTGTACTACTTGATGCATATACAAAAATAACTAAAATCCCTTTAGTTTTTGTTTTCAGCTAACCTAAACAATATATTTCAACTTTAACGGTGTGGATCTTCAATTTGGTTTTCAAATCATTGAATTTGAACGAAAAGAATTTGCTTAGAAATTATAGGAACTTAAAATTGAACCATTTTTAGTGCTAATAAAAGTTGCATATTGTACATTTTTGGATCACTTCTGCAAATTGGATTGTGTAGGGGGCCATGTACAAAGTGAGAATCGTCCCCCACAAGCCTCACAAAGTTTATAAATAAAATCCCAAGGCTGCCTCATTCCCCTCATACTTAAGCTAAAGAGAGTGAGAGGAGAGCAGAAGAAGAGGAGTCTCATTGAGGTCATCTGCTACCTTTTCTTCTAATTTAAAGTTTTGTTTAATATTTAAGAATTAAGGTAAACCTATTTTCAGTTAAAGCGTACCTCTAAAAGGCATTCCTTTAATAAAAATATTCCGGTGATCGCCAGCAGCGTTTGGAGCTTGACAGCGATGATTGTCGGCCGCCAGAGTTGGCGGTTGGTCGTCAGGGGTGGCAGCTAGTCGTCGGTGCCCTAGCGCCCAAGGATGGCCACGGAGGTGGCCATGGCAGCCACCCAAACCCAAGCCCAAATGGGTTTGAGAGTGGGTTGTTGATTGAAGATAGGAGAAAGAAATTTTCCATCAACTCCCTGAGCCTTTAGAAAGTTATTGTAAAGCCCAAAACATTCTCAAATTTTGCTATTAACCCCCTGGACCCATCAGATTTATTATAGATTTACTAAACCACCCCTGATAAATATAATTTTGCAGATTCAGCCCATGGATCATGTTAGATCATTGTTTTAACATTTATATAAAGGCTGGGGCCTTTCTGAAATTTGCATAAAGGTTCTTTTTTACTCTAAACTTGCTGTAAAAATTTCTAAAAACTCTATAAAATTACCAAAAAATACAAGAGACTATTTAAAGTGTATTTCAAATATTTATAGATGGGTTTATGGCTTAATCCAGCTTGTTAGTAACTTAGTAGGTTAACAAAATTCAGAGAATGATGGAAATCCACTATTTGTTATTACATTTTTCAATAATAGTTGAAGATCATCTTGGGATCGCAGTTAAGATTTTTTATCAAGATCATTTGGTAAGTGACGAACTCATGATATATAGTTTGTGAATTTTATATATATAGATTTTATGTTATGTAACAAATTCAAGTGCATTTTGGACATGAAATATCTATGCATATTGTAGCATGTGCTTATTGATTCATGTTGAATAATTGTGATCGTGCATCTTCAATAGTATTCCTTCGCATGTAATTTGTGAATAAACTGCATGCATGTTGTGAATGGGTTATCTTATGAAAATGATATACGTGAATGGCATGTTAGATCTTTGGACACGATTCATAATTGTCTCATGTAGTAATAGGCTAAGATGCTCATGCGTCACCGAGATTATTGGTTACTAATGCATTGATATGCATACTTGTTACGTGATGAAAACATGCTTAAACACTTATGTGGTTATGAATGAGCCCCTTATTGCATGCATCTTAGTTTGATATACCGGCATATATATCGGAATTAAGTCGTGCCGGATCTCAATGTGTCATCTCCATGAGGTGTTTGATCTACACAAGCCTTGATAAAGGCATCCTGGCCACAAGCAATAATAACAGTGAGACCCAAGTCAATCGGGGTATGAAGTGTTGACCGCATCGATACATGGCCTATCTAATTCTACAGAATTATCATTGTCTAAAAGTGAAGTTCAATCCATATGTAAGATTATTCGATTGTTAGAATTCTTTGTTATTGTCATGCTAGAATTATACATTTCGGTACATGTCATTTAAGTATAAACTTTATAATATGGTTCATTACTTGCTGAGCATTAAGCTCACCTCAATATTTTTCAGATTTGTTTGTTCTAGGTTCTAACTAGCTCGTTTGGGGATTTCGTGAGTTGTGGAGCTCGTGGTCAGATCTTCGAGGACAACTCGTGGTAGTTAACTATTTAGTATTTGGAATAAATATGAAAGTTATTTTTTGAAATTTGAATTAGAATTGAAGTATTTGATAAGTATGATGTTTAGATTGATGTGATAATATTTGGAGTTTTATGGAACCTACGGATGTATCCATATATATAAGTGAAGAACTCTAGTAATTTAAGCTATTGGTATTATATTTTCGTAAATTCAAACATGAATTATGTTAGGCTTCCCAATTCTTTTATTGGGAGAGTTGTGGCCGACTGTCATTGGGACCCATTACGTAAGGTTGATCTCGGTATGTGACAAAAATCTTTTCTAGAGGATCTGAATCTCGCTTCGTCCCTCCCTCAGAAGGATTTGCTTCAAAATCTGTTCTGAAAAGGCCAAATCACCCATCTCTCCCCACCCCCAACACACACACAACACACCCATGGCTCGCACATGGAAAAACTGCAACTTTAACCTGAATCCAAGTCTTTAAACAAATTTAATGAACAATTCCTAAACAAGCAATAGAGATACAAAGGTAAATTGTCCTTATTCACTACACTATAGTATGATCAGTGATTACAAAGGCAAAACCACTTAAAGATTTTAATGCTACTATTCTAATTAAAATATTTTAATCTATATGTTGTAAGTTGATTCAATCAAAACATATACCAATTTGACATGCTTCTGTATTCTTACTGAAAGAAAATATACTCTTTTTTAGTTATACAAAATTTAGGGACATTTTAATGAAATTAGTTAAAATTATGTTTAATTGCAAATGTTTTTAATTGAAAGACAAAGACAATACAAAGTAAAATTAAAAACTTCTATTCTATGCAGATATTTGAACTTCCACAGCTTGATGATCCATGTTAAAAACCATTATCAAATGATAATCTCTTCCTCAAAAATCCATCAAGATGACAATTTTTATAGTTTATATATATGTCCAAAGATTCCAAACTGAAGCAACAGTGAATTGCACTAACATAGACAGAAACAGTAACAACTATGGCTGCAACAAATAGATCGCTGCAGATGGGTAAATCTTAGTTATGTGAAGAGTGAAGGAAATACAGAGATGAATATAGTCATTCATGTTTACTTCTTTTAGTGGATTCAAAAACTATTTATGATATACGGTAATGCAATGGGATGGAACTTGGAAGAGACCTTATGAGTCCATCAAATATTAGTGATAGACTAGGCATCAAAAAATTTACCAAATACTTCTGTGAACCATAAAAGCATGGTTCAAAATCTCTGAATCAAGATCGGCCAATAGTTTTAGGTATTAGAATCGGTCATATTAACCATTTCATCTCGGTGATGATAAAAAATTTAAAAAATATTTAAAATATTTAAAATATTATGCAAATAATTTATAGCATTTTTGACATAAATTTTTAGAATAAGTGAATAATTCGAATCACATTTAGGCAAAACATTACATTACAAAGTACTTGGTGCAAGACATAAATTAATAAGGTATTTCTAAAGATATTACAATGCAATTAGTCTAACAAGCTAATTCTATTCTATTTAATTATATTCATGACAACTATTTTGTAATCAATTTTTAACATTTTCTAAATTTTCTAAAATTAATTAGTTAATTATACTCATGACTACCATTTTGTAATGAAAAATTAACATTTTTTTTCTAACAAAGTTAAGTTTAAACAATAATCTAACAAACTAATGTATAATTCATATGACCTGTGTTGCACGGACACGGCAATGTTGAAATGAACGCGACACGTGGATACATGACAAATTCTTTAAAATATACACGACATGTGTGTCGTGTCAGACACGTTTCAAACACTCCATGATAGAAGTGTTTGTGCTACATAGCATATGACAAACTAATTATATTCTATTTAATAATACTCATAAGTATTTTCTAAAGATTTTCTAACGTTTCCTAAATATATTAATAACATATATCAAAGATAACAAATTATTGCTCATTTTCTAACTATTTTTAATATTTTTTTATGAAAAATTGCTTTTAGATCCCCAGGGAGTTTGACTTTTGTCAAAAACTCCCTGGAGGAAAATCGTGTCAAAAAGCCCGTTGACCAAGTTTTCTTTGTTTACACTTCCCTGCCTCAATATATGACTTAGTGAATATTCGTATTACTTATATTACTCTTGCTTTAATTAACCCATGTGCTGTAATTTGTCATTTAATTGGTTCACGTGATGTACTATGAAATCTTTGATGACAGTTGCTTTAATTATTTTGTTGTTCAATTTAAAATTCTTGAAGCAATTGTTTTGCTGTCCATTTCAATTGTTATTTGTCCACTTCAAAATTTTTGTTAACTTGAACAAAATATTTATAAAAAGTCATTTAAATATTTAAAAAAATAAAAATAAATGAAAACAAAAAATAATTATTAACTTGTTTTATAAATCATTTAACCTTTATTGTTTATAAAACAAAAATCATTTCATATATGAATATTTATTTATTTTTCACTTATTTGTTTGTTTATTTTTTATTAATTTGTGTCCAACCCCCAATATGTGAAGCCCCGATCTGTGAAGATCACAACACCAAGCTTCTCCACCCTGGCGAGCTCCGTGAGTATCCGCTGGCTCGTTATAATCCTGAGCAGAGAATAATTTTTGAAACTTAGATACATATTTTTGTTGGTTGTAAAGATTGTTTATATTTTATGGTCATATATTCTAAAAGGTAGTCATGTTTTCAAAATGTGGACATATATTCCAATAGTTGGACTTTTTTTTTCAAAATGTGGACATATATTCTAAAAGGTGGATATATATTCTAATTTTTGGACTTTTTTTCAAAATGTGGACATATATTCCAAAAGGTGGACGTATATCCCAATTTTTGGACATTTTTCCGAAATGTGGACATATATTCCAAAATTTATAGATAAATACAAAATGAAAAATCTAACATTTTCAATTTGATTACTAAGTAGATTAGTTTCAAAGTTAGTACCAAAGTACAAACATTGTAGTAATAAAAAAATGGTATATATCTCATAAGGTGGACATATTTCGAAAAAGTGGACATTTACTTGAAAATGTCGACATATACTCCGAAATGTGGACATATATTCTAAAATGTGGACATACACCCGAAAATGTGGACACAATGTCAAAAAATTGGATATAATCATAATAAGGTGGATAAAATATTAAGAATGGTACCTTTAGCTTGTCCAAATCGATAATAGGATATAATGTTAGGATATAAGTTCGCTTGAATGTCTCCACCTTCATGTGATCATTTAGGTAAGTCACTACGCTATGTTGCATGACATAAAATAAGATCTTTTATGTCCACCTTAATTTTTTCTGTCCATTTCGTCAATTTCTGTCCAACTTTTTAGTTATGTCCGCCTTACTCTCTTTCTGTCCACCTTCATCAATTTCTATTCAACTTTTTCTTTATATCCACCTTACTCTATCTCTGTCCACCTTTATCAATTCCTATCCAACTTTTTCTTTTATGTCTATCTTACTCTCTTTCTGTCCACTTTCGTCAATTTCTGTCCAACTTTCTCTTTTTATATCCATCTTACTCCCTTTTCATTCACCTTCGTAAATTTTTGTCCAACTTTCTCCTTTTATGTCCACTTTTGTCACTTGCTGTCTACTTTTATATATTTCGATCCAACTTTTTAATGCGAGACAGAAGAGTTAAAAAAAGTGAATAAATTATTTAATATGTAGATAGAAAAAACTTAAAAGTGGACAGTATGAATCATAAATTTGTCTTATTTTTTATATCACAAACTCAAAAGAAGACGGTATGCATCCGAATTATAAATTTGTGATGAATTTATAATAAATAAATTCATCCGCCGCCGAGCTTCCGCCTACGAGATTGTCGCACCGCCTCCAAGTTGGACAATTTATATTAATTTTTAGTATAATACAAACATTTTTAAATTAACAAAAAAAGATAAACAAACAAATAAGTGAAAAATAAATTAATAAATATTCATATGTTAAATGATTTTAATTTTATAAATAGTAGAGATTAAATGATTTTATAAAACAAGTCATTAATTACATTTTTGTTTTCATTTATATTCATTTTTCAAATATTTAAATATTTTTTTAAATATTTTGATCAAGTTAACAATAAATTTTGAAGTGGATAACAAAATAAGTGCTCCATAAATTTTGAACTGTAAAGCAAAACAAGTGCTTCTTGAAAAGTACAAAACAACTGTAATTAAAGAGTCTGTAGTACCAAACAATAGAGAGGCATTTTGGTCTTTCAAATAGAGCTAAAGACCCACGTACCTACGCAAAGCATACCCGAGGACTTGGACTAATTAAATCTTGTATTGAGGGCATTTTAATACCATTTTTTCTCCAGTGAGTTTTTGACACAAGTCAAACTCCCTAGGGACCTAAAAGCAATTTTTCCTTTTTTCTAACAAAATAATTTTTAGAAAACAATTAATCTGTTCGGTTAGTTACCAATTTTGTTTTTTTTAATTTTACTCTTTTGGGCATTGTGGACAAGAGAGGAGTATTTATAACTTTTAACAAAAATAAGCATAAGATTCTCTCAGACTCGGTAATAATTATTATACTCAGGAGGCACCGAGAAGGAAAAAGATTTGACAACACTAATTTGTGATACCAGATTAAGAGACGATGAAATCCAAGCAATAGTACAGAGTTGTTAATTAACCAAATGTTTACACTGCATTGAGAAGATATTGTTGAATTTCTACAATTTGGCAATAGTTGCATGGGAATTAGCCGAAATTGGAATAGAATTGGTCGATTTCTTGCTGCCAGCCGATTTTGATACAATTTGGCCAATTAATAGCGGAATCAAACGATTTTTTTAACCATGTGTAAAAGAATAGATGTATTTTAATCAGATTAGTTGTCAATTACCCTTTCGCAATCGTTTTGTTAAAAGTGGTTAAATTAGTTTTTATTTCACGCACAAGAAATGAAGATATGTGTAGTTCTCAACAATTACTTGAATTTGACATATCCCACAGAACATATGATCTTCGTGCTATTTAGTTATTATAACATGGGGCAAATAGATGCCAATGATGTCAACAGAAATTTCTGTAACATGAAAACATTTTTTGGCTAGACTATCCTACCAAAATATTACAACATATTTTAGTACACTTCTTGTTATTTATTAAGAGTTGGTGCAATAATAAAATTTATTAAGAGTTTTTTTCTTAGTACCTTTCTTTATATGCTTTTTCCTCTGATTCTAGAGAATTTTACTCTTGAATTGAAAGAAAGAAAACATTCATCTTCTTTTTGGGAAATCATCTTTTCTCTTTCTATTAAATGTTGCTTCTTTTATTTCAAGATTCTTTTTAGAAATAAGGATCCCTAATAAATGTCGTTCATTTTTTATTATTTAAAACTTCTTTCTGAAAAGTTAGGGATGTCATTGTTATGTCTAGAATTTTGGATATTATAACCTCTTTTTATTTCACTTCCTTTTTTGATATAAGGATGAAAGATAGAGGAACAACAAATAGAAAATTTTGGTATATAAAAATGAGGTAAGTACTAGATTTCTCTATTTAATAAATGCTACTTTTTTATCTTAGGATTTCTTTTTGATATGAGGGTATAGGTATAGATGTATGGATGGACTTCAAGATATTTTAAAGTTTTGTAAATGAATGGATAGATTTTGTTTTGATGTGACACAAACATGAGTCACTCTTAAGTTAGAATTTCAATCAAAAGGGTTGTGTTTATAATAGTAAAGATTGTAGTTTGTTCCAATCCTTCACAATTATTTTTCACATTCTCTTCTGGAACTAGTGGCAGCATTCCTCAACCAAACCAAAGAAAATGTAATATTCTGCACACCTGCAAAGCAACAGCCACAATATTTCATGCAAATTCGTCCAAGTCAATTCCACTATAGCCAACAAAAGCATTCAAACTGAGTACGACAAAAGATGCAAAATAATGCATAATCAATATCCACCAATTTACAAGAATGTATATGTTGTAGTGGCATGCACCCCTTGAAATTTATCGTTTAAAGAACCCTTACTGCTGCAATTAAGCAAACATCCAATTTTAATACCCTTTCAATGTTAGCAAAAATATAATAATGCTAAGGGTATGAATTTGTTTCTTCATACTCTATTACATAAAGGCTATTTTTCAGTTAAAGTTGAAATGAAAGTGTTCTTTATCTACCAACAAAGGTGGCACAAGAATTCATAAAAATACATGCATTGGAACAAATATACGGCGGGCATAATAAAAATTGGAAATATACTGAAATTCATGTGACAGAGATATGAAGGGTAAAAAATAGATGGTAAGGAATTTGCCTGTCCTTTGCGAAAAAACAACTTTGTGTAACCAACTTGATACATTTCAGGAAGAATATTGAACTTCTTCAGAACTGCAACTGCAACATTGAGTGGGTCCACAGATGCAACATTCTTTAGAAGGAGAAAACCATACCTGAACAGAAATTTATGTTAAAGAGTTCCTCGTGAATGAAGCAATTTTGTAATCATCATGAGCTGGAATAAAAGAAATAATATTACCTTTCAGCAAATTGATGATGTGTCAATCGAGTTTGAAAGCCTGACCTTGATATATTAACAACCTCCAGAACACCATAGTCGCGGAGCTGTTGTAACACAAGTTTATCCTCATACGTACCAGGAAGCTTTTTTGTGTTTGGCATAATGCATTGAATGAAGTGATGTGTAGTGTTGTCTAGCTGCTGCATCAGGTTGAACAATTGACCCTAGAAGCATGTCAAAGATTTGTCAAATCACATGTATTGATTGGCAGTTACCTGATGTGAGATATAATGATTATCTTCAAATCAGTGTTTGAAAGGGCGAAAGTGTGAGGCGAAGCGGTGGACCCCTTTACAAGGTGAGGCCTAAGCCTCAAGGAGTGAGGTGTAAGCCTCATGAATTTTCTATATTTTATTTCCTAAAATTTATAAATATTATAAAAATATGTCAAAATGTAATATTCTTAAAATCGGGTCGAGTCATTAATCAAGAATGAATTAGGCTTAGTATACAAATAGCAACAACTACAAAATAAGTTAAATGGAGAAGAGTCAAAGACCACCTGACCTATTTATACCACATTGTTTTACACATGACCACATGACTAAAGAGTTCGTATAAAAAAAAATTACATAAGAGATGAAAAAGGCGACAGTCAAAAACAAATGCGCTACTTAGTTCTCAAAAGGTGAATTCAATCGCAAATAAAAATGATATAAAAAATCAGAAATCAAACACAAATTCAAAATCACTACAACATAAATTGAATATGTTGAAATATTCAGCAAAAAAAATAAGGTAGATGATTACTTGCGATAATGAAAGAAAACATAATTGCTTGAAACAAAAATATTGTAAATATGAAAGCAGGAATGATGGTAGTGTCTCCAATGCGTAGATAAAAGAGAAGAATAAGTGTGAGCTTTGCTCTTTTTCATTTTTAATTTAAGTTTTGAAATTCATTAATTTTCTTTCTATAACTTTTTTCCTTTAAAGCGTGTGGTTCAGCAAAGCGCTTCATGGAGTGCAAAAACACACGCTTTAGACATGCTTCAAATAATGAGGCGCATGCCTCTTGGGACAAATGGTTTCTTTTTTGCGCTTTGAGGCGTTTAGCCTTGAAAATGCCACGAGACAAGCCTCAAGGAAGTATTTTCAAACACTTCTTTAAATTGAAGATAGTGATGAAAATGTTAAAAAGTCATGAGATGCTTTCTTCAAAACCTAGCGAAGAAGGATTATTAATGACATATAGGTTAGTGATTGGGGACAGAAGGGGAAATTAAGGTTTGTTGTGAGAATTTTGTTGGATTTGGTGAAGAACAGGGATTTGGGAAAGACCAAGAAAGAAAGGAAAATGTATGATAATGAATCGCAACCGGATCGCAACCGGATCTTGGCTTCACCACCTAATTCGATTCAATCATCGAGATTAAAGCAAATAACACAAACTCACAAAGTTTCACATGAAAATAATTTTTTTTAATCAAATCATCATTACTTTCAAAGTTCAATATCTGATTTTATATAGCCACAATACGTGCTCATACGTGCAATTATTGATAAAATCAAATCTAACCAAATCTAATTCAAATTAATCATAAATCTCAATCAAATCTACTCAAATCTAAATTTAAATAAAACCTTAAATCTTACTAAATTTGAGTCGTTTGATTCTCCCATCATTCTCCCCGACTTGAAAATATTTATCTCCAGTGAATGTAGTGGTAAGTAGCAAGACAAAATAATTGGGTTAAACCACATCACAAATTCTCAATCAGATCAAGGTGGTGGTCGAGAAATCAGCACTGATATGTCATTGCTGAATCAAGGTGGTAGAGGTGGAACTGGCTTTTGTGACAACCAGCTGCAGTCGATAGTAGCTTGAATAAGATACGTTGCAGCATAACAAGGCAGCTCAATTTCACTACTGAAAACTAATTCGCATACCTAGACATCAATCTTCTGTGAACATGTCTCATGTAGAAAGATTTGAAAAGGTCGTACACATCAGGGACCTTAGAGATATGGAAAACATCATAGCTGGCAAAAATGACAATTGCTCCATGGTAAGCTCCACTGGAAGATCTACAGGAGTTTCAATAAGAGGCTCTTCTATTTCTGCTCTTCCACTTCTGCCTTCTCAACAACTTTCTGTTTCGAAAAGGACTAGGGGCTCTGGATTTGCAACAACCTTTACAGCCATGCTTTCTAGAATTTTCCTTACGCTATCTAGAATCTCTTTATATTCAGGGACTAGATCACTAAGTTGTGGCGTCTCGAGCTCAGGCTCATGCTCAACATTAGGCTCTTTGCAATCTGTCTCAGATGCATGAAGACGGCGTGGAGCATACTGTGTACAAAAAAAATCTTGTAAGACAAATTGACATCGACAGAATCTATGATTATCTTTCCACCACCAATAAGTTTCTCAGCCAGCTTCATTTGGGCATTGTGACAGTGCTGCTCATATGTCAAGGAAAAATAACTGAATAATTTTTAAGATAATTTTCTCATTATTCATACTCATAACGATCATAAGCACCACGAAAATTCGAAATAGTTGCATATGCATCCCGTTCCATTTCTTTGTCATCACCATCAGTACCACAAAAGTAAAAACTCATGAAGAAAATTCAGTACATAAGCTCAGAAATCACCCAAGAATCTCAACGGCTCGAACTAGGCTCAAATTGGGCTAAATATGAGAATTCAAAACGTTGTTCTTCTGCTGCATGAATAGCACCGGCACCAAATACGAGCTTGTGGAGGTCGGATCTGTTGTTCAACTGCTGTAAAATCTTTTCACTGGCTGTGGGACTCAATTACGGACCCAACGCTTCAAATAGAGACGGACTCCGAACAGGCGAGAAACGGCCTCTTGACTGTTGTGCGCTGCTACTGGATTAAGTTGGCTCAGTCGGCTCAGGTCTAGCCGATGAACAGTGCGGCTCAGTTGAGCCGTGGCTTGAGCCGATAAACAATGCGTCTCAGTTGAACCGCGGCTTGAGCCGACAAGGTCAGCCTAGCTTGGCTGAGCGGCTCGTCTCGACGAATCGGGTTCGGTTGGACTGAAGTGAATCTGACCCGAACTGATAACGAGTTTCAACTTAAACCCGATTTAGTTCGGTCGGATTAAATTGATGCGAGTTTGATATCTCAAACCCACAACTCGTTTAGTCTTTCTCCTTCTCCTGACCGCCTGTAGCTAGGTTTTGCAAACCCTTTCAGGGGGCGGCGATGGAAGGAGGTGATCACGACAGAGTCGAAGGCGGCGAAACCAGATAGCGATCTCGACGATGTCTGCGGAAGCGATGAGGTGAGGAATGACCACAGCAACGGTTGCAGATTTCAGCAGATTTGTCGACGGATCTGGGCAGCTCTGGCGGCGTTAGTGGCAGTGAAGAGAAGAGAAAAAAGTTAGGAAATTTGTAGAACTAGGGTTAGGAAGTTTTGTGGAAGAAAAAAGGAGATTCAGAAAATTTAAGTCTGATACCGGTTAGGTTTAAGGTGATTGTAAAAGCACGCAGTTCAATAAGAAGAATATTTTCCTAAAGATGTCAACAAGATTGAAAATGCTAATTTGCTAATCCACTCATAAGCAAATAACTTCCCTGTTAAAATTTAAAGAAGTTTACAGTGTTAAACATTTCTGACTTCTGTTATGGACAAGTTACAAAACTCACAAATCAGAATCCAGATAAATAATATCTTTAGAATTTTCTGCAATCAACTTACAAAATTTCAATGTTATCATTGTCACCATGATCATCTATAAGCCTTTTTTACATCACTCAAAGTCGAGAGAGCTCCGCGAATGATTGATACATGGCCAGCTGTGAAATTAGCATCAACCCTCTATGGTGCCTAATTCCCTACGATTTGGGAGATATGGACTCAACAGTCTGTCAGTTACAAGATGAGTGCCGGACAATATGACCTTATCAAATTTAGTTATGGGATGGGTATATTTTATATCCGCATGTATATGCATGTAGACTCGCGTGCATTTGTGTTGCCAAACAATGGTTGTGCTATGCCACACGTTTCAAATGAAACACAAAATTGATAAATTGATGGTTCTTATCTCTTGCATCATATATCTTCCTGTTGAAATCAAGGAACTGCCTTGACTTCGATGGATATACTACATATCTTATCAAGATCATTACATAAACAGAATGGTAAAGGCGCTAACCTCACAAGCATCCTGACATGCAACAGTTTGGAACAGAAAAAATATAATTTATTACGAGGAGGAAAGATATACTTCATGTTCAAATGAGATTTTACCTTAAACTTTGTCACTGTGCCCTGCTTGTGTGAATCAACACTACTTGCTCTCCTGGATGAATTAATTGGGTTCCGAGATCGAGTAAGCGTACGAGAAGCAAATGATTGGAGAAGCTGGCAATCACATGATAACAGTAGCTGGATACAATCTGAGGGCAGTGCATCTCTGTTCTTCTCCAAGAATCCATGTGTGTCATACAAACCTGATGTTACATTACATTAGACATGTGAGAACTAAGGTCATAACGGGAGCTGCATGTGTAGTATTAGAGGCAACTGAATTTTGCATCACCAAATTAACTAATACCTTTCAACATAAGACTAAAAGAGAAAAGTTTCAGTGCAATATCAGGCAATGCAAAATCGATAATGGAAGAGAAGTCACAAAATAAAATTCATTATTTGTGATTTCGCATTTCCTTTGACTACTTCAGGTGGCTCCTTGGATGACGCCTTCCCATTGTCTAAAGAATATACACAACCTACCTATTAAATTTGACCCTTTCTATGCCACCAAAAAATTCTAGCCCATGGAAAACTGCAAACTGAACAGAGTCTTGTCAACAGTCCACAAATTTGCTTGTGGACCTGTTTTCTGCAAATGGCATCATAATACTTCAGGACAGGAGTATGTTTGCTTCCTTAAACAATTAAGGAATATTATTAGTCATGTTCATAGTATATACTATTGTTATCTCGCAAATTGGAACCATAATTTTAAGGCAAAACAAAGCAATTCCCTTTTTCTTTTAAAATGAAGTGGTAGAGTTCCAAACAGACTAACCGCTCCAGAAAAGTGACAAACTTGGAAGCTCCTTCTCGTTCACCGTTAAAACAAGGGCTGCCATTCAAATTCTGCTTCATCTTGTGTTCAAAAGTCAAATCAGTTGCTCTGGGGGAAGTTGACTCCTCATCCAATAAAGATAGTAGCCCCAATGGTTTCTGCCATACATAAGAACCAAACTCACTCTCATGATATGACATCAAAACAAATGATCGAGTACTATTACTATAAAATTATCAAGTAAACAACATGAATGTAACAATTGGTGATGAAACATTAAGCATGCATTTTCTCAAGACATCCCGTGTTGGAAGAAAGGAAAGGGGTCCTTATTTGCTCCTCTGCTTTTCTTTCTTCAAACTAGTTCTTGGCAAAGACATGAAATGAGAAATCGAATGACAAAAAGGATACAAGGCATACACAGATCCACATTACATGATGCCCTTAATTAGACCCAGTTTATTCAGTTAGTCTAAAACAAAAATGTAGAATATAATTTAGATCAAATTGAATTGCTTTATGGATTCTATGGACTAGCTTAAGACCCTCCATGAATATTCTAGATGGTAAACTGGAAGAAAAGGATGATTGTCTATCGGTTTTTAACTATTAAACTATATTATAATATACCTTCTCAAAGAGATTAAACAATCTGTGTTGTCTGTATACTCAACACTACTCCAACCGACTCCTTCTTGGATATATTCCTGCAACCAACAAGCAAAAAAAACATATATATGTCGAAGGTTATAAGCTTTCTCATGTAAGAGCAATAAGAATCAGTGAACTACATTTGTTAAGCATCTAGTACTAAAAAGAGTATGAATTACAGAAGTAGCATCCAGAATTTCATTTAAGTACTAACACTGAGTGGACAACGAAATGCATCCATCCTACAAGACAAATCAATTAAACTACGATAGTGACAAGGAAAGTGTTTAGCTTATATAATGAAAACCATCAGTAAACCAAATTGATCTAAGCTTTAAAGTCTCAATGATCTAAACTGTTAGCAACAATCACCAATATCAAAATGATCATGACTGTAGTTAAACAAACTTAGAATGTAGATGCAAGTACTCTAAGATATAAAATAAAATGTAAGCCTACGGGATTTATTAGATGCAAATAAATGTAACTTAAAAGGAAGACTATATTTCTTGCTATCATAGAGACTGAAAATATCACAAAGTAGTTACATTTGAGGTAGTGATGGGGAAATGATGGCAATATCACCATATGAAACAATTGGCCTTAAAATATATAATATCCAAATTCAAATCCCTCAACATTTCACAGACCAACTAAATGGACCATCATCAACATAGATTTAAGTGATCTACAGCTTCTAGGCTATATATAATTGTAGATGCACCATGTCCAGTTTTCCAAAGAAACAGTTTCTTGTTTTTTTCCGCAATGTTATTTATGCATATATCAAAAGACCACATAAAATGAGTTCTTTTCTAAAACTTTTTTCATCAGATGCCTATGCACACAGTGTCAATATAAACATCAAACTGCATTAGAAAGATCAGATGTTCACCTCTTGTTCAAGTTTGAAAAGATGGCGATTCAAATGCTGCTGCACTCTCTCATTTGCATAGTTTATACAAATTGCTCGAAGTTGTTCACCTGCAGTATAGCAAAGAGCAAGTTAAAATCCAAGCTCGGTGAAAACCAAATGACTAGTCACAACATTAGCCAATAATCCATACATGGAGAGATTCAATCCGCATATGTCGAGAATATTTATGGATCTTCCAGCAAATAACTTTCCTACTTCAAGTGACTTGTTAATTTGCTCACAAGCCAGTCAAACAAGCTAGCATAAATTGATTTTGCCAACATATCTCTGGTGTCAATTGCCTGTAGGGTAAGGATATTTCAAATAGCATCATAAAGGTCTAAATGTATTAACTTACTTAAGTTGACAAGTGTGACAGTGTTGCACAAGCAAATTTTTACCTGTGAAAGGGTCAGTTTTTTGAACAATTTCATGATTTCCTGTTTGAATTCTGCGAGTTGATAAAGCTACATCAATTCAGGGACTTTGCAACCCATCAATTTGGCTGCGCTAATTACACCTGGGCAGATAATAATCAGGACTATAAATTTCAAGAAAGAAAACATACTGACATAATAGACAAGTGGAAATAGAGCACATACTCACATTAATTTTATAGGTAATTCCATGTGTTTCTTCTCCTTAACTTTCAAGGCTTTTTTTTTTGGTTTAATTTCAGCAACATAACCAAAATTACCAAATTCTCTCCCCTCTTTTTTTCCCTCCATAACACTTTTTAAGCCTTACATTATCCTATTGATAAATGCCATCCAAGTCTATAACACTCGGTATGCTATGATTCAAATTTTTCTGTGCAAAGGTTGAATACAGAGCTAACGAATTCTTTTTTTTCCTCCATAACACTTTTTAAGCCTTACATTATCCTATTGATAATGCCATCCAAGTCTATAACACTCGGTATGCTATGATTCAAATTTTTCTGTGCAAAGGTTGAAATACAGAGCTAACAATTTCAAATATTACTGCGTGAAAGCACCTCTTCATACAAACATTTGGAATGCAAAAGCAGTATGCTTTCTGATAATTGATCAGGGTAACTACTTCTAAAGAGTAAAGACTGTTTCACCAAGTAGAGATAGTCCAACAATCTGTCTACTGTTTGAGAACATCTGTTTCATCAAACTTGAGACTATACAGTTCTCAAAGTACAATAAGAATGGATGTCCAGCCAATAATTGAAAAATATGAATTTTTAGGCAAACTTCAATCGCACTTGCATCTGCAACTTCATAAAACCCTTACCATCACTCTTAATCACGGACTATTCAAATTATATTTCCGTCATTAACTAGAATCTCTTCTGCTGTCTTCTATGTTTTCATCATTAGTTTGAATCAGTCCTAATGTTTGTATATCAACATTTATTTGACATCATAAGCATCATTTTTTTGAATTAGGTATATATTTATTTTTAGTTCAGTTACAAACTAATTAAATCTATAACCTAAGATGCATGAATTTGTGTACCAAAATCACATAATACAATACAGATAAGACTTTTGGTTTTCTTGCTTCATTGGAGAATGTCAACTTTTATCAAGTTTGTTGGGTAATCTCACATGGAATTAAAAAATTTTGGGCTGCAACTCTGCATGCAGTTTTAGTTCAGTGCTAAATTTATTTTAAATTTTTTCCTTGATGTAATCTAGGTTTACTTTGCTAATTTGTATAATCACACATGTATCTAGTCAGAGTATCAGTTAATTTCCCCTTACAACTGATAAGTACTTCCATTGTTTTTACCCTGCCAATATGGCTCAACTTCTAACACTTGCTTACAAAATACAAGAACCTCACAAAAGTACAATAACCTCACACCATTGACAGTGCAAACTTTGTCATGTCCGTAACTAAGATAGGCAAGACATTAAC
>JAVJIF010019340.1:0-109798 GCA_038442645.1 Agave tequilana | reverse complement strand
TTGAAGGTGCTCGGGCATGGTACTACAGCGTGGCTGGAGGGACAAAGACTATTTTCAGTCTTCCTCACAAGACGCCTAATTGTTATACCAGCCTTAGCTTCTGTACCTGGTACTCCCTGGCTAGTAGGATGCCTAGTTTCAGAATAAACCCCTCTTGCATTAAGAGCATCAAGGCATCTTATAAGGATAAGTTAGAGTCCAACAAACGTATGCGAGGTATGGACGAATACCAGGTAGTCGAGAAGGAAACAGGAGGGGAAGCAAGGATGGGACCAAAGGCAGCAGAACACAATGGGCAGCCCGTTAAAAAGAGTCGGCAGGCTGTGTCCAAACGTTCCCATAGTTCTGCTTCCAAGGGCGAGCCTATCCCAAAGAAAGCTAGGAGGGAATCGGAGGCTGAAGCTTCAATGCCCAAGGTAGTTTCTTCTAGTGTTGAGGAGCAGAGGGAGGAAGAGGAAGATGAAGAGGAGGTCCCTATTCTTCGTCCTCGCGGTTTACGCAGCAGGGCCCCCGTGATCTTAGAAGAGGGGGAACTTGCGGGTGAGCCCGTCATGGCTGAAGAGGTCGAGCGACCCGAAGTTGACTTGGTAGGGAGGGATGACGTTGAGATTCCGGGGGTCTTAACTCAGCCTGGGCCTTCTTCAGCTCATGGGAGAAAGATGGAGGTCCAGCAGCCTGGGTCTCCTAGTGTATTGATACCTACCTCGCAGGTTGTCGATCCCAGCCCTACTATTGAGGTACTCAGTGGTAAGGTCTCGATTGCTGAGACCTCTTGTGTCGAACTGTCGTCTTCGTCGTTCGAAGAACATGGATATTATTCTGGCGAAGAAGTCGATTTTGGCTATGAACCCGCTCTTCCTGATACGAGCAAATTCTCGCATATCTCGGAGGAGGAGATACGGGAATGTGACCCTGTGACGGTTTTGCCAATAGCAATGATTGCTGCTACTGAAGGTATTTTCTTTGTCTTCTTGAACCAGTTCCTCATCAAGTTAGGGAAGAGTTCTGACATTTTCTTTTTTAATTTCTTCTACAGGGCTGGCTGTCGATAATGAAGCCATAACTTCTTCTCATATTGAGGAGATGATCCAAGAGCTGGCCCAATAGGAGGGTCTTGAGGCTCCTGTTACCGGAATGCCTCAAGAGAGTGCAACCGTCAATGTCAGGGAGGCCTCAACCCCACACGACCTATCCAGGAATTTGCCGTCTCCAGATCCTCAACTTGGTAAGAGAATACTGACGCATTGGATATTCTCCTTTTTATTGTTATCACTGACATTTTAATGGTGTGGTTTGCAGAGAGCACTGGGGTAGCTCAAGTAGAGGATCCTGCGGCAAGCATTGGCGCAGAAGATAGCATAGTTCAAAATTCGGCCGGGGAACCCAATGCCGTAGGGTTTGCTGTTGCTTCTGTTGCAGTGGAAGCTGCTACGATAATAACTGTCCCGGAGGTATTGGTAACTACCTCAGTATCTGACGAACCTATCATCGGCTTTACCCCTGCGCAAGTTGAACTGGTTCCCGTCTCTCATCCTGTCATGGAAAGGGGGTTCGGGAGTACATCAGTAGGGTTATCTCCAGCTAACGACATCATGGAAGAGCTAGCACGTCAAATGGTGCAACAATTTTTTGCTTCCATGAGATCTTGTGTTGACCTGATCCTTTCTGGGGGCAGTTCTTTCGAGTTTGCCCGATTACTTCACGAAAATCAGAAATTGAGAACATTGGTCATACTGGGAGTCCTTCGCAGGCTAGGGCATGCCTGATGTTGGTTGAGCAGCTGGGGGACCACCTGAAGGAGCTCAAGACTCTGGAGAATGCTGGCTCAGTAGATGAAGCTCGGGCGACACTGAGTAAGCTCCTTGCCGCTCAAGAACATGATTGAAAGGAGATGGAGGAACAAATAGCTGAAGAGGCTCGCCAACTCCAGCACTTCCAAGCTGACCACCAAAGACTGATTGGCGATTCCAAGGAATCTGAAATCGTCATACAGAGTGCAAAGTAGGTTATTGTCACTGCTCGAATTACCATTGACAGGGCGCAAACCTTGATTGAGGCCAATGAGCAGAAACTTGTTGCTGCTAGAAAAAGGCTGGAGGAGCTAGAAACTGCCAGGTCACAGGTTCAAGAAAATCTCTCTGCCCATTCTTCCAGATTGGAGTCTCTTCAGGCGCAACTGGTTACGAAGAGATTTTTACCTGAGGAGGAGCTACGGGTCCAAGCTCTAGTGGAGGCTAAAAGGGTACGTCAGCACGAGATGCATCGCCTCCGGGAACAAATCCGTTCTTTGGCGAAGTTGGATTATTAGCCTTCTTCTCCTTTTTGTATAGTTTTTTTTTATAACACTCCATTTGTCAAATAAGAGTGTCTGTATTACTTTTATCATTTTTGAATCAAATAATAAAAGTCTTCAAAGTTTTGTTTCATCTTTATCCTTGCTGGCTGTAGATGAACTTGGTTTTCATAACCGTAATCCTTGGCTGTTTGTGAAAACACAATCTTTAGTCGTTTCCATGAACAATAAACTCAGGCTGAACTGAGTTATTGAGCGAGACGCGGCTCTCATTTGTAGTGGAGACGCGATTTTGGGAGACGCGACTCTGACTCGTTAACGGAGCGCCATTCAGGCTCACCAAGGAAGACGCGCGAAATTTTCTTTTTGATAAAGATGCAGCTCAGGCTTAAAGACAAAAAGGCGTTATTCTGAGACGCGAATTTGTGTTCTTCAGTAAAGGGAACGCGGCCTTCATACTTATGGAAGGACGCGGATCCATGGACGCGGCCCTTGATTCTGTCAGGATGCAGAATTTAGGATACAGTGGAGACGCGGTCTTAGGCTCCTCAAGACTGACGCATGTATCTCAGCTAGTTGATGGGGACGCGACACTAGCTCAATAGAGACGCGGCTCTAGTCCCTTGATAGGGCGCAAACTCAGGCTGTATTGAGTTTATGATGGAGATATGGCTTTCATCTTGCAATGGAGGCGCAATTCCGGGCTTCTCGAGAATGACGCGGGTCTTCTCTGGTTGTTAAGGATGCAAGTTCAGGACGCATCTTTTAAGTTTTTGTAAGTTGATGTGAACTCAAGACGCAATTCGGTGGACCCAGCTTACTGAGGAGATATGACTTTGGACCACTTCAGAAGACGCGGTTGTGGCCCCTTCAGTAGGAATGAAAGGAACGCAGCCTTCGGGTTCATGAAAGGACGTGATCTTTGAGTCTGCGCCTGACACAGCCTCCTAAGCATCACATGCATCCTGTCTTAAAGATCTGGTTGGACCTTTAAATGCCATGTCAGCATTGACGATTGGGGACTTGTGTCCTCCGATATTTCCCGAAGCGGCAATCCACGCGTCAGCTCCTTATTGGGCTTTGACGTTCGTGCAGGAATTAAGGATGATGGCTCTGATTTTTACGCCATTAATTGTAAGCCTCATGGCTTGCCTATAAATAGGACTCATTCCCTTACAGTCCATTGCTTAGACTGCCCTTAAGAGCATGCGCTCTAAGGGTCTTCGTCTTGACTTGTCCTTCTTCCCTCAAGGGGTGTATTTCAATGGACAGCGAAAACTCAAAGCTTTCATGCTTTCCTTTAATCTTTCCTAGAGATTATCACTGTCAAGTGATTTCAAGATCAAAAAGCATCCCTCTGAGTACTTTTTATATTCGCGCCTTGATGCATAAAGTTCAACCTCTAGAGGGTTCTTCCGAGGGTAGGGACCACTTTTCGCCATGAAATATTCAGTCCCGCTGAGTTTCTGTTTTCCTGTCCCTTGAAGAGATTCACTCTCTTGACCTTCTCTTGAAGTCTGATTGGTGCGCCCATTATTTGGAAGTCGCGTCTTTTAGACTTCTTGATGAAGCGCGAGTTGATTGATCTTGAATTCTAACTCAAAATCCTTTGAATGCAAGTGTGATGAACTCTGTACTTGGACTTTGAGACGCGAGCTTTGCATATAAAGCTCGCGTTTGAGGTTTTTGACTTTAAAGAATTTTAATTCTTTTCAAGGCCTCCGGACTTGGATATGGCAACTTCTGCGTCTGGTCCACTTTGCGTCTCGTATTTTGGACGCGGGTCTAAAACCAGACCGCGTTCAGATCCGTGAGCGTCTAAAATCCACAAATTCAACCGCGTCTGCTCTTACAGTCTTGATTTAGCAGAACTTTAACCTTCAGGTTTTTGCTCCTTGTAGGTTCTGGCAGCTTCAGTCAGTCTTCCGCATCTTTATTGAGCTCATAGGAGAATATTCGACCAGCGAGCTTATTCGATGGGCGAGCACTAGATAAATCAAGGCTTTTATTTATGGGCGAGGATGATTTACGCGATTGATGACATCCGCCAAGGTCTTATTGGGCATGACGCACCGCAGTGTCCTGGGTTTGTCATGGTCACAGTGGGTATGGTGGTGGATATGGTGGTGGGTATGGTTCTCTTACAGGTCACGGGAAAGAGAACGTCACCTATAAGGTCTCGAATCCTCCCTTCACCAATCTTACCCCCAGAAGTGACATCGACGAAAAAACCATGCTCATTAGATGACTTTCTGGTGGTGGAGATGTTCATCAACGAAGGATCATGGCCTACACCAGTTGGTCGGGTGGAATCAAAAGGTTCTGCTGCATTTCGACCTCAAGAAACACCATTGTTCTTGGACAGCGATGGGCTCCCTCGATGTTTACATCATGCATCATGATGTAATTAGCATCCGATCGTCTCAACATTGCTCAGCCTTTCTTCAACGCTCTTCCAAACATCTTGTATTTGGAGTGTGTGAAAATGCCTCAAGGAGTGAGTGCAACCTTTTACTGAGAGAGAGGGACTTCTTTGTACTCCTTTATTGTAACACTCAATCTTATTGTATAAGAGAGCGTCTTGTATCACTTTCATATGTTTGAATATAAATAAAAGTGACACTTTTTCTTGTCTTTTTATATTGTCTTGGATTCCTTTTTCGTATTGAAAATCAGACAAATAAAAGTATGAACCTTTGGCTTGCGAAAAATGTGATAATAATCTTAACGAGTCAAAGTTTGGAGAAAAATCCTATTTCAGGAATTCAAGAATGCTGTCAGAGGTGTGATATTAACTTGACAGGAGTAGGATAATTCTTGTGGACTTGCCAATCTATAAATTAGAATGACAAGTGGAATTTGTACCCCCACGGAGGATTACAAATGAGTTTTCATCAGAGGTTGGTATTAACTTGACTAAGACTCAGTTGGGGATTTAATGAAAACACTGTTAGAGTGTAATGTTAAACTTAATAGTAATTTGAAGTGGACTTGCTATTCTGTTAACAAGAATAACAGGTGAGACTCGACTCGCGGGGGGGAATCTAGAAGAACTTTTACCGTTAGAAGTGTGATATTAACTTAACGGGTTAAATTAAATCTTGTCAGAAGTATAATGTTAACTTGACAAGGATGTGAGTCAGAAGTGTGATATCAACTTGACCCAAGAGTGTTTCAGCTTCCTTCAGGAAAACTGAAAGCGTCACTATCACAGGTGTAATGTTAAACTTGATAGTGAGGGTAATGCTAGAGGTGTAATTTTTAACTTGGCATTGGTCATCTCGACTTCAACAAGGAAGTCCGAGGGAAAGTCATGGCCATAGGTGTATTGTTGAACTTAGCAATGAACTGGACGCTAGAGGTGTGATATTAAACTTAGCATCGCTCATCTCAGCTTTGATATGGAAGTTTGAGGAAAAGTAACTGTCAGAGGTTTAATATTGAACTTGGCAGCAACTAAATCACTTTAGAAGTGTAGTGTTAAACTTAACAGTAATTTGTTAGAGGTGTATTGTTAACCTGACAGTAGTCGATTTACGATATGAGCAATTTTGAGGACTTGTCATTATATTGATGAGAATTGACAAGTGAAGTTTGAAGTGTCAGAGGTGTAGTGTTAACTTGACAAGGTGTAGTGTTAACTTGACAAATTTGAAGACTTGATACTCCATATAGAGTTGAGACAAGTAGGTTTGTACTCGCTAGGGAGTGTTGAAATTTTTCATTGTCAGAGGTATAGTGTTAACATAACAATGATTGCATTTGTGGACCTACCATTCTGTGTATGAGAATTGGTAAGAGATTTTGGAGGAGAGAGTGGAATGAAGTCCACTAGGATTTTTAGCAAACCCCCAGCTATCAATAGATTTGGTGTGCCTTTACCAACTACCGTTTGAGTTGGGCTAGCCATGCCATTCCCCTCAGCATGATGAGTTGTCGAAGACTTATGTTGGGCTTAAAAGCCAACATTTTCTTCTATCTTTAGCCGTCGGAGGCATCAGATGTTAATTAGGAGAGTAACTAATACTAAAACCCAAGTTTCGCATTTTGTTTCTTTTTCAATATTTACATCATACATTATGATGCAGCCAGTGCTCGGTTAGCTTGACACTAATCTATCATGATGTGATCTAGTAAAGAAAGAAGCTTTCTTGGATCTGGGGTTTTGATCAGAGGTGCAATATTAACTTGATCGGAGGAAAAGTGCTATCAAGGATAGTATTTCTTCAAGAACCTGCCGTTGATTGGCATCATGAGTGTATCACCATTTGAGGTTATGAGGCGATATGCTCCATTTGAGTAGACTGACTCTACTACAAATGGTCCTTCCCATTTGGGCTAGAATTTTCCTTTTGTCTTATGTGTCATTACCATGGGTCTTTTGACAGCTAAGACAAGGTTACCTTTCTTGAAAGTTCGCTCCTTAATTTTTTTGTTGAAGGCTCTGGTAATCCGGGCTTGGTAGAGCTCTGATAGCAAATGTTGGAAATACAATAGATTTAATGCGGATAAAATAGGCCATAGATCAAGAATCAAAGAACATCTCAAAATTAGAATGCATAATCAAAAACCCTAATAATTAAATCTCCATACCTGAAGCCATTGAAGAAGATTGGATGAAGTTTGAAGAAGACTTTGATTCCTTCCTTTTGATCCTGCAAACCCTAATGCAATGATCCTCTTTTCTCTGTCTCCTTTTCCTTTCACAAAACCTCCAGAAAATCTTTTACCGATGGGTATCTAAAAAATGAGCGCAGGTTTTGTATTTCTTTGCAGGAGGAGAAAAGTGGGTCGCACATTTGCAAATAAACCCTTGAAATAATACCATCCATCATGGTACCCTTATATCTCAAAAGTTCGATTTGCTGTTGGGCCTGCAGACATTTATCGTCTAAAGCCTCTAGTTCTTGGAGTCGCAGTTGATACTTCTCCTCATTTGTCATCTCTGCTGTCATGGCGACACGTAGAGATGGAATTTGGATTTCTAATGGAAGTACGACTTCACACCCATATACCAAAGAGAATGGTATAGCTTTTGTTGGGGTTCGACCTGTCGTGCGATAGGCCCATAAGCATTCACCTAATTTGTCGTCCCAATCACGTTGGCTTTTCGAGACGAATTTCTTGAGAAGCTTGCCAATAGTCTTGTTGGAAGCTTCTGCAAGGCCATTAGCAGCTGGGTAGTATGCTGTTGAGGATACACTCTAGATCCTGAACTTGTTGTAGAACCTTTGAAAAGCCTGACTAACGAACTGGGGTCCATTGTCATGGACAATTCGCCGGGGCACACCAAAACGGTAGATAACGTGCTATTTAACGAATTTGATCACATCAGATGTCTTTACCTCCTCAAAGGTATAGCTTCGGCCCATTTAGAGAAGTAGTCAGTTATGGCTAAGATGAACCGGTGTCCTTTGGATGATGGTGGGCTTATAGGGCCAACTACGTCTATCCCCCACATCTCAAATGGCTAAAGTTGTAGAGCGAAGATACCCTGGCGATTGATGGATGAAATCGCCATGAACTTGGCAGGCGTGACATCGTTTGGCATAAGTGATGGCGTCCGGGATCATGCTGGGCCAATAATACCCTAATCTTTGGAGTCGATCCCCAAGCCTTGGACCAGGTTGATGAGCTCCACACATACCATCATGTGCTTCTTGGAGTACCTCCTGCGCTTCTTTTCGTGATTAACAGCAGAGAAAGATCCCGTCATGCGATCGACGATACAGTGTTCGCGTGGCCGCATTATAATAGAATTTGGGGGCTTTCCTTCTAATGGCAGCCGCTTCTTTGGGATCATTAGGGAGAATGCCGTACAAGGCATAGTCAATGTAAGGGAATCGCCAATCCCTAGGCTCTGGACCGGCTGACGACTCAAGAGCTTCTTTGACTTGACAGTCTCCTATCGGCTTTTGGTGATCTTCAAAAGCAAATCTTGGGCAATATAAGTCGTAGCTGTAAACAAAAATTTTCTCTACTACTCCAGCTGGAAGGGCTAAAGAGGCAGCGAGAGATGTCAGTGCATCTGCATGCGCATTTTGCTGGCGTGGTACATGGTCGATGTAAAAGTTTCTGAACCTCTCGGCCATAGAGATAGTTTCCTTGTAATAGGGTAATAAGTCTTCATGCCTGACTTCATACTCCCCGCGAACTTGGTTAACGATGAGTTTAGAGTCACCATATGCTTCGAGATTCTTAACACCAATCTCACCGGCGATTTGCATTCCAATCAAGAGGGTATTGTATTCCGCTACGTTGTTGGAGCAGGGCTCGGTTAATGAGAAAGCTCGAGGAATCACATAGTTCTGTGGGGAGATGAGTACTATCCCTACTCTGGCTATGACATGCCCTTGCAGACCTGTTCTTGATGCACCGTCAAAGAAGAGTTGCAACACTTGTCTTTCAAAAGATTTCTGGGTCAGATAAACTTCAGCGACCTCGTCTGAGAGATCATCGTAAAGTTCGGTTGCCCTCGGATCTGGATGCTCAGCCAGGAAATCCGCCACCGCTTGTCCCTTCACGGCTTTTTGTGGTAAAAAGCGCATTTCATATTGGGATAGTAGTATGGCCCATATTGCCAGTCGGCCGTTTAATGACGATGGCTTTATCATGAGTAACCTCAAGGGTTAACTCTTGATATGACGTTTATAGTCTGGCCTACCAAGTAGTGTCGCATTTTCTGGACAGCGAACACCAATGCCAAACATTCCTTTTCGATCGGGTTGTATCGATGTTCGGCCCTGATCATAGTCCTACTCAGATAATAGATTGCTTGTTCGTATCCTTGATCATTATTCTAGGTTAGTAAAGCTCCTAGGGAATGATCCATCACTCGAACGTATATTAGGAAAGATTTTTCGGATACTGGCGCTGTAAGGACCGGTGGTTGCGTGAGGTATCGTTTGATCTCCTCGAACGCTTGTTGGCAAGCATCATCCCACACGAATGAGACACCCTTTTTCATCAATTTGGTAAAGGGTTGGCATCTTCCAGAGAGATTTGAGATAAACCTTCAGATGTATGCCAATCGTCCTTGCAATCTCCTAAGCTCCCTGAGGTTCCTTGGAGGTTGCATCTCCTGGATAGCGCGAACTTTTTTCGGGCCTAAATGAATTCCTTTGGAAGTTACCACAAACCCTAGGAATTTGCCGCTGGCCACCCCCAGGAAGGATTTGGTGGGGTTCATCTTCAACTGATGTGTCCGCATGGTTTCGAAGATTGTCTTCAGATTGGTTATGTGATCACCTTTGGTGCAGCTTTTCACTGCAATATCATCAACATAGCATTCCACTATTTTACGCATGTGCTCATGGAAAATGGCATTCATAGCCCTCTGATATGTGGCCCCCGCATTCTTCAGTGCGAAGGGCATGACTGTATAGCAGTATACCCCCAGTGGTGTCCTGAAAGAAGTATGTTTTTAATCATCAGGATACATTTTGATTTGATTATACCCTGAGAATCCATCCATGAAGGACATTCGCTCAAACCCACACGTATTGTCAATCATGACATCCGTGATTGGGAGAGGGAATTCGTCTTTGGGACAGGCCTCATTTAGATCGCGAAAATCAATGCAAATCTGGATCTTTCCGTTCTTTTTGGCAACGGGGACGATATTGGCTACCCAATCTGGATGTTGCTCTTCCCTAATGAAGCCAGAGTCTATGAGTTTTTTGACTTCTGACTGAATTGCTTTCATTATTTCTAGACGGAACTGTCGCTGCTGCTGTTTGACTGGCTATACGTCTGAATTAATGTTAAGGCGATGCATAGCCACTCGAGGATCAAGCCTAGGTATGTCCTTATAAATTCAAGCGAAAACATCTATATACTCTCGCACAAGAGATATTAAATCTTCTTTCTCGGAGGGTGATAGGCTTTCTGATTGGTCGCTAATGTTGCATATTTAGTATCATATTTCCATACTTATTCTAGAATAAAACTTTGCATTGTCTTAATTAATTGCTTAATTTATTTGCAGGCCTATTCTTTAAGGAGATGAAGAGAAATGAGCCCAAAGCCCACCAAAATTCTGAATTAAATCAGAATTAATTCGCACTCAGTAAATCAGGGCAAAATCAAGAGGTTGAAAACCGGTTGAGAAGAATCCTCTCAGAATCGATCGGTTAAAGCCAAGAATCCAATGCCATTTCGTCAGAAACCTGGACTCAAACGAAGAAACCAACTGAAGATAAATGCAGAAGGAAATCCCAGAGAGACCCACCAACAGGGTGTGACCATCTGGCCACACCCTGGCCGCGGAAACGCGGCCAAAGCCGCGTTTCCGCGGCTTGGTTGGGGAGTTAGGGGGAGCGTTTGCTCCCCCGATCTCCCCGGGATCCTCCTCGTGTGGGTTATGCCTATAAAAAGGCAGTCTTTGCGTTGAAAAATGGACGACCATGCAGAGATAGGATTTAGACTAGTTTTTCATTTTGTAGTTTAGGTTTTTCTTTTCTTTTTATGTAATTTGTATGTAAGCTTAGGTTAGATGAAGATTCATGTAAGTAAGAGAGAGAGGCTGATGTTGAGAGTGACACCGATGTACCCTCCTCCTTTCTTCCATTGTTTCTGCAAGTAATAAAGGTAAATGCTTTTGTTTTATGTTCATATTTTCTTTTGTTTCCTTATTCCTCGTTCTACTTTACCTCTTTTGTTTTCGATGAGCTTGCAAGTGATTCCAGAAGCATAAGTATAACGATGTTGTGTGAGTGCCAACGATAGTTCATGAAGACGTTCTCCTCCTGAAGATCCGTATCACTTCATTCTTGCTCCGCTTGATGATATAATGCGAACGGGGACTGAGCTCGATCCTATGATCTATGCGTTGAACGCCTCCGAAGCAAGGTAGAACATGCAAAGGTTTCCAAGTAAGTCATCAATCAAATTAGGTAAGTAATTCTTCAATCTTCTTTCTTTTCTTTTATTTCTTTAGTATAGATCACCACATCTTTGATAGGTAGTAAAAATTGCAAAATTGTCATCACATTTACTATCACATTTTCATATTTATTCATATAATCATGCACTATTACTAATATTTTGTTATTTAATGTGTGCAGGCCTTGAGTGTTTTTAAATAAAGAATAAAAGACTAAATGAAGCCCATGTCCAAGCCCATGTCCAAGCCCAAGTGCAAAAGTGCAATTACAAAATGTCAAAAGTGCAAATACAAAGTGCAAATGTTGCAAATACTAAAAAGAGGGAAGGGATAGAATTCTATTCAACCCTAAATACTTGGTGGATGAGGATAAATAAGAGTGCAAGGATAAAAATTCGTTTTGGAAGAGATTTGGATTAAGGGTAACTTGATTTCCAAGTTATCCCAAAATCTCAAATTAAAGAGTCGAGATGCCAGATCCAGACAGATATGCCCAGATGGACGGACCAGATGAGGCCATGCACAAAAGCGCGCGGCCAGGGATAAGATTCTGGCCGCGGAAACGCGGCCAGAGCCGCGTTTCCGCGGCAATATGGATGAGGCTGCGTACCAGATTTCTTGGCAGTGTTTCAATGGGACTCTACTTCCTTCTGAGCCTATAAATACCCCTGCAGACGCAACAGAGAGGGCTATCCAGAGAAGATTAGGGTTTTCTTTAGCTTTTCCTTAAATTTTGCAATTTGTAATTTCGTTTTAAAGGCATTGTGGAGAAGAAGGAGCTTGTATTTGGAAGACATAATTTCGAATAAAGGTTACCTCTTTTGCTATTTGATTCTTGTCAGAATAAAGGTTCAGAGAACTGGAAAACTAAACAGCAGCGAGGACACATAACAACTCTGTGCCTTTGCCCTCGAAGGCAGAGCAACAGAGCCTACTTCAGAGCCGCGGGTCTGCGGCAAAAGCCGCGTTTCCGCGGCCTGAGTAGTTCACTACTCATACAGTTTTCTGCAGGTTGCTAAAAATTGCAAATTTAGCTTACTGCTGTGATATATTTTCTCTGTGATCATCCTGCAACTGCTAATTAATAACAGTAACTCATTTGTTGATAATAAATTTTTTTTTAGACTCTTGCATCTTAGGCACGTGTCTATTTTAATTTTTTAATTCTGTTGAAGAGTGCTAGCGACAAGGTACGTCTGCATTGCATATAGATTAGGAAACACTCTTGGCTGTTTTTCTGCTTTTTGAGTGATTACTTTTCTACTGCTTTACACGTACACAAAAATATCTTAAGGGCATAACCCATTAACAAGATAAGGTGGGGATTTCATCACCCTCCCTTGGCCCACAAATCATATCCATCACACTCACAATCCTAACCTTAAGTAAAATTTGACTAGACGTTGGCCCTAGGTTAACTCGGACTTAATAGGAGATTGACCGAAGGAGGAAAGTTGTTCGAAATTAACTCTTGCTAAATCGGTGTCTAGGCAGGGGATTGAGGGCCGAAAGCCCGAAGAACGGTGGTTATTTAATTAAGGAACGTCTCTGACGGAAAACCTCCCACCGGTCTTGCCACCTACATGGCCGATTAACTTGTGGTTAAGGTCGACAATAGACCTCCTAAGGACAGTCTAAAGTTAGGAGTCGTCTAGGTCAAGGATTACCCTAGAATAGGATTTTTGTTTGTTTTTCTTGATTGATTGGGTGAACTTGTTTGCTAATTGTGCATGTCCGCTTGGTCGAGAGACCCACTTACATCCAGGCTAACTAGAACTAGTTCACCACCCGAGCAAAAGCCCGACTCACACATGGCACAACCACCGTCACTCCAAGATAGGTTCTATCCTATTAGAACCTCTCTTCCTTCTTGCATCAAGCTTACTGATGAAGGTGTTGACCAATTTGAGCTCAAGCCACAATACATCAACACCCTTCCCAAATATCATGGACTTGAATCCGAGGACGCATACTTCTTCATAAGGGAATTTGAAGAAGTATGTCTCATGATGAAGATACCTAAGTTAGGAAAAGATGCCATCAAACTTAGGTTTGTCCCCTTTGCTTTGAAGGATTTAGCAAAGAAATGGCTCTACAGTCTAGAGGCCGGTTCAATATCTTCTTGGGATAATTTCGTTAAGGCCTTATTAAAGAAATTTTATCCCGTTCACAAGACTGCACTGATTAGGAAGAACATTCTACAGTTTAAGCAAACAACCAATGAACCTTTTGGAAATACTTCGAACGTTTTAAGGACCTCCTTGCCCAATGCCCTCACCATGGGATAGAGAAATGACGACTTTGCCAAGTTCTATATGATGGTTAGATTATCCAACTAAAACGCTGTTAGAATCCATGTGTCAAGGAGGATTTCTGCAAAAGAATGAAGATGAAGGATGGTATTGTATGAAGAATTAGCTGATAATACCATCCAATGGGAACCTACTCCGGAAAAATTTAGGACTAATGACCCTACTTCTTCTAAAGGAGGTATCCATTCCATTGAGGCCAATATAGCAACCGATGCTAAGTTAGCTGCTGTTATGCGAAGACTAGAGGCTCTTGAAACTAAAGAACCAGTCTCTGTGAATCAAGTCAGCCCAACACCTTCGGCGGGCTGAACTTATTGTCAAGATATGAACCATGTGTTCGAGGAATGTCCCGTCTTTATCGCGCATCAAAGCTTGCCCGAACATATGAGTGCGGCCTTCACAAGGCCCGCCAACAATCCTTATTCGCCCACCTACAATCCCGATTGGAGAAATCATCCCAATTTTTTATGGGGCCCAAGCAACAATGAGCAAACTAGGCCCAAATTCTCCAACAATTTCAAAATCCGCCATATCAACAAAATTTCCCTAGTCAAAATCCTCCACCATCTTTCCAAAATTCGCAAATGGAAACAAGACTCTCAAATTTGGAAAGAAAGGTGGACACTCTAGTTAAAAGCCACGACACGCTGGCTCAAGTCTTAACTAGGATAGAGATCCAATTGAACCAACAAGAGAGACAGAGGGAAACTCTACCGAGTCAACCATTGCCAAATCCTAGGAATCCTAGGCTAGCCATTGAGGCTCAAGACCCAAACCAGTGTCACTTGGTTCATACACTAAGATCGGGGAAACAAGTTGATAATCGAGTATCCATGCCACAGGATCCATCTCAGTCATCCATTCCATCTAGCTCCACTCCTTCTCCACCCAGCTCCAATGAAACTGAAGTTGAAAAGTCAGCAGTACAGGTGCACCAGCCTATAGGCCCATTTCCAAATAGGCTCAGAAGCAACAACAATGCACATATGGAGAAACTACTAGAGGTGTTCAATCAAGTTAGGCTCAACATCCCACTTCTTGATGCAATCCAACAGGTCCCTAGTTATGCCAAATTCCTTAAGGACATGTGCACCAAGAAAAGAAAGACAAATGTGCCTAAGAAGGTTTTTCTAGCCACTAACATTAGTGAGCTATTGTCCAACCAGATCCCAGTCAAGTACAAGGACCCTGGTTGCCCCACCATCTCTTGCACCATAGGTCGAGCTGAAATCAATCGAGCACTCCTCGATTTAGGAGCTAGCATCAATTTGCTCCCTTTCTCCGTATATCAACAACTTGAATTAGGTGAACTCAACCCAACCCAAGTTACTATTCAATTGGCTGACTGCTCAATCAAAGTTCCTAAGGGAGAGATCAATGACGTCCTCATACGGGTGGGAGAATTCATTTGCCCAGTCGATTTCATTGTTTTAGAGACACAACCTGTGTCTAATCCTAGGTCCCAAACTCCCGTCATCTTAGGAAGACCGTTCCTAGCAACCGCAAATGCAATCATAAATTGTAGAAACGGATCCATGAGATTGACTTTTGGGGATATGACCAAGGAAGTCAATGTTTTCAACCTAGGTAAGCATCCCTACGATGTGACCGACAACCCTTTGAGGTTAACTTCATTGAAAACATGACGAGTGAGCACAATGAGGAGATCACACTAGAGTCAGAGGAAGAGGAAGACTTAGAATCAAGTGATCTCAACCTTGATGAGATCGAATGGGCAGCAAATCCTAGTTCTATAGAGATGGAAAAGTCAAGCGTAACACCTCCACCCATCGAGCCACCTCCTTCTTTGGAGTTAAAGGCCTTACCTAAACATCTTAAGTACGCCTACCTAGGTGAACAAGAGACGTTACCGGTCATAGTTGCATCCAATTTGACTAATAGGCAAGAGGAAGACCTACTGGAAACCCTTAGGAGACATAGGGAAGCCATTGGTTGGACTATGGCAGATATCAAGGGACTGAGCCCTACGATAGTCCAGCATCGTATTCATCTAGAGGAAGGGGTTAAGCCGAAGAGGGATCCACAGCGTAGGTTAAACCCACTCATGCAGGAGGCTGTACAAGCCGAAATAGTGAAAATGTTAGATAATGGGATTATTTATCCCATTTCCGATAGCGAATGGGTTAGCCCAATGCATGTGGTCCCTAAGAAGTCTAGCTTTACTGTGGTAGAAAACGACAAGCATGAGTTAGTGCAAACATGATTGCCTACTAAGGTTCGAGTATGCATAGACTATCGCAAGTTGAACGCTACCACTAGGAAAGATCATTTCCTCTCCCATTTATCGACCAAATGCTGGAACGATTAGCCGGTCATGAGTCTTACTGTTTCTTGGACGGTTATTCAGGGTATAACCAAATCCCTATAGCCCCGGAGGACCAAGAAAAGACAACGTTTACGTGCCCATTTGGGACATTTGCCTACCGTCGAATGCCTTTCGGCCTATGTAATGCCCCCGCCACATTCCAACATTGTATGTTAAGCCTATTTTCTGATATGGTCGAGCGCTTTTTAGAGATTTTCATGGACGACTTCTCCGTCTATGGAAATTCATTTGACCATTGTCTCCATCACTTGGAGCTAGTACTGAGTAGATGCACCGAAAAGAACTTGACCCTCAATGGGAAAAGTGCCACTTCATGGTGCAGCATGGGATTATCTTAGGTCATGAGATATCTAGGGAAGGGATCAAAGTGGACAAGGCTAAGGTGGAGTTCATAGCCAAACTTCCAATTCCACGATGTGTGAAGGACATTCGGTCTTTCTTAGGACACGCTGGGTTTTATCGTAGGTTCATTAAGGATTTTAGCAAAATTGCTAGACCCCTTACAAACCTTCTAGCTAAAGACGTGCCCTTCATATTTGACGATAGGTGCAATAGTGCTTGGGAAAAGTTGAAAGTGGAACTTATTTCTGCACCTATCATCTCACCTCCGGACTGGTCCATGCCTTTTGAGATCATGTGCGATGCCTCAGATTTTGCGATAGGTGCTGTCTTAGGACAGCGTAAGGATAGCAAGCAGCACGTGATCTATTATTCGAGTAGGACGCTCAATGACGCCCAAATGAACTATACTACAACCGAGAAGGAATTATTGGCAGTAGTGTTCGCTTTGGAGAAATTCCGCCCATACCTACTTGGGACCAAGACCACGATTTTCACCGACCATTCTGCACTTCGATACCTTATGCTAAAAAAGGATGTGAAGGCCCGACTCATTCGTTGGATCCTCCTCCTTCAAGAATTTGATCTCAAAATTCGAGATAAAAAAGGTGTTGAAAATGTTGTCGCAGACCATCTCTCTCGCGTACCTAATGCACCCTCCGACGAACTGCCCATCAATGACAATTTTTCCGATGAACAACTTCTAGCCATCTCTAAGGAACCATGGTTTGCTGACATAGTAAATTACTTAGTCACAAACCAAACACCACCTAATTGGTCAAAATAGGATAGATACCGGTTCTTGTCTCAAGTCCGGTATTACATATGGGAAGATCCATACCTTTTCAAATATTGTAGCAACCAAATTATTAGGAGATGTGTCCCCGATGAGGAGACTAGAAGCGTTCTAGCCTTTTGTCATGAGTTCGCTTGCGGTGGACACTTTGGTCCCCGCAAAACTGCCGAAAAGATCCTGAAATGTGGCTTTTATTGGCCTACTATGTTCAAAGACGCATTCGAGTTTTGCAAGACTTGCAAAAGATGTCAAATGATAGGAAGAATTTCCAAACGAAATATGATGCCCCTAAATCCAATTCTAGAAGTAGAACTTTTCGATGTTTGGGGCATTGATTTTATGGGACCCTTCCCTAATTCGTTTGGGCACCAATATATCTTGTTGGCTGTAGATTTCATTTCAAAATGGGTTGAAGCCGTCCCTTGCAAGACAAATGACAACAAAGTTGTTGTAAAATTCTTGAAAGAAAACATCATCTCGCGCTTTGGAACCCCTCGTGCCATAATTAGTGACAATGGTACACATTTTTGCAATAGAACTTTTGAAGCTCTTATGCGAACATACGCCATAACTCACAAGTTATCTACGCCCTACCATCCTCAAACTAGTGGACAGGTAGAAGTTTCCAATAGGCAAGTCAAGCTCATCTTAGAGAAAACTGTGAATCAGAATAGGAAGGACTGGTCCACCAAATTGGTGGATGCCCTATGGGCATATAGGACTGCCTTTAAGACGATTCTAGGAATGTCTTCCTACAAACTAGTCTTTGGAAATGCTTGCCACCTTCCTGTTAAGCTAGAGCACCGGGCCTTATGGGCAATTAAGCAACTGAATTTCGATATAGATAAGGCCGGTGAGCTTCGGAAATTGCAAATTTCTGAACTAGAGGAATTGAGGAACGAAGCATATGACAATGCGAAAATTGCGAAGGATAGGGTTAAGGTCTTTCATGATAAGTTCATCACGAGAAAAACTTTTGTCCAAGGACAAAAAGTGTTACTCTATAACTCTAGACTTCATCTTTTCCCGGCAAGTTAAAATCAAGATGGACAGGGCCGTTCGTTGTTAAGACCGTGTTTCCACACGGAGCGATAGAGATCTACGATCCAAAAAATGGCAGCACATTCAAGGTAAATGGTCAACGTCTTAAAATCTTTCTGCCAATTCATGCATCCATGCATTTCATTCATACATTAGGGACAATGCATGAAATAAGTGTGGGGGAAGGGGTATGTAAAGTAATAAAAAAAATTAAAAAAAATTATAAAAAAATTTATTCCTTTTCTCTTTAGTTGTTTTAACATAATAAAAAATAAAAAAATAATAAAAAAATAAAAAATAAAATAAAAAATAAAAATTTTTTATAAAAAGGACAATATTTTGACTTATCTTTTGAAAGAAACCTAAGTTAGTTTTAAGAATTAGGAAAATCATGATTAGGATTTCTAAAAACTTGGTCAAAATAAATAAATTGTTGAATTTTTAGGTATAGGAGGAGAAATTGAATAAATAATTAGTCTTGATTTTTACCTTAATGAAATGTGCATACCTGATGCATATCTAGGATTCTAAGACAAAGACCCTTGTGCCTCATATATAAAAAAAAAAATCACTAATTAAGCTGGATACATGTGCCTCAAGAAGCATAAGTATCACGCCTAAAGGTGAGTTTATAAATAAGCGTCCTTAGTTTGGGGCCTAGTTCACTCGAATTTGAGTCCGAGGGGTGTTTTCTCACCCGGTGCCCTAAAACCAACCAGTTTGGGAGTCACCGACTTTAAGTTCGCTACATGGGTGGATTAGAAAGCCTAAGGAAACTAAGAAAAAAATTACTTATATATGTACTAACACATCTAATAGTCAATTAGTTAGGTATGAGGGCCTCAAGAAGCCTTCATACTTACACGAAAGAAAATTAGATGAGTTATACATATTAAAAAAAAAAATAATAATAATAAAGAGGCATGAGAGTCCAAGTTAAGGAATTCCTAGTAAAAATTCACAAGGATGCATATGACTTAGGGTAATGAAAAAGACTATACAAACATTCAATTTTGACCCTTACCTAAAAAGGAAAACAATTTACTATATAAAGACTAAGTTTAAGAATGAATAAAAATGATAATCCTAAAAACTTATAGACTACTTAGTCTCTTCAAACATATTTCAAATATTTTCCTTTTTATGGATTTTGTGGGTGTAATCCGCTGAAAACCCTCACGAGACAACACTCGTCCTCTAGGGTAACCTAGGGGTTTAACGGCTTTATGCACATGCTAAGTGCAACCGTGATTCCTACGAAAGTGAGTTAGCTAGATTAGTTTTTCTTTTTGATTTTTACTCGAGAACGAGCAAAAAGATAAGTATGAGGGTGTGATAGGTAGTAAAAATTGCATAATTGTCATCACATTTACTATCATATTTTCATATTTATTCATATAATCATGCACTATTACTAATATTTTGTTATTTAATGTGTGCAGGCCTTGAGTGTTTTTAAATAAAGAATAAAAGACTAAATGAAGCCCATGTCCAAGCCCATGTCCAAGCTCAAGTGCAAAAGTGCAATTACAAAATGTCAAAAGTGCAAATACAAAGTGCAAATGTTGTAAATACTAAAAAGAGGGAAGTGATAGAATTCTATTCAACCCTAAATACTTGGTGGATGAGGATAAATAAGAGTGCAAGGATAAAAATTCATTTTGGAAGAGATTTGGATTAAGGGTAACTTGATTTCCAAGTTATCCCAAAATCTCAAATTAAAGAGTCGAGATGCCAGATCCAGACGGATATGCCCAGATGGACGGACCAGATGAGGCCACGCACAAAAGCGCGTGGCCAGGGATAAGATTTTGGCCGCGAAAACGCGGCCAGAGCCGCGTTTCCGCGGCAATATGGATGAGGCTGCGTACCAGATTTCTTGGCAGTGTTTCAATGGGACTCTACTTCCTTCTGAGCCTATAAATACCCCTGCAGACGCAACAGAGAGGGCTATCCAGAGAAGATTAGGGTTTTCTTTAGCTTTTCCTTAAATTTCTGCAATTTGTAATTTCGTTTTAAAGGCATTGTGGAGAAGAAGGAGCTTGTATTTGGAAGACATAATTTCGAATAAAGGTTACCCTTTTTGCTATTTGATTCTTGTCAGTTAATTTTATTTCTTTTCTCTGTGATCTCTTGTTTTTGGTTTTTAATCTGTGATCTCTTGTTTCGTTTTCTTTTTCCTTCTTTAACAATTCTTCTCAAGTAAAAAAAAATAAATATAAAAAATAATTAAAAAAAAATGATGTCTAACTAATTCTTAGTATGGTTTGCTGATCTCTTAAGCAACCCTAGGGCAGTTTAGGAGTTGAATAGATTGATGATCAATTTTTAGAAACCCTAGGTCTAAGATTGCTTTTCTTGAAGATTAAACTGATAGTTAGATTTCTTAATCTAGGTTGCACACTTAAACAACTCTTCATGACTTCATACTTAAGAACTAGGACAGCATAAATTTAAGATAACACTTTTCTTATGCTGTACTTAGAAGTTAGGATGAAACTTTGTTTAGTTTTTGGTAATGCAACTTAGTTAAATTCTAGTATCATCTTTTCTTGCTTGAATCCTTCTTAATAAACCTAGGGTAAATCATATATATCTCAAGATGACATTCAACATCCAAGACTTGCATTGTGGGTTGTGGTAGTAGATCAGTAAAACCATACCTCTTTACTCATATTTCAAATCTAATCTCTCCTTTGTTTTATTTGAAGCATACAGAGAAATCGGCCGAAAAGCTTGCATCGCATCCTTCCCTGAGGATCACGACCCGCTTTGGCCCTTGCTACAGCGGATAGCATTGAGACTGAGAACTCTACAACTCAATCTTTTTCTTTATAAATTCTCAATTTCAATCAATCTTCCAAATCTTTCATCATTTCTTTTTCAACTCATTTGTACATAGTCGCTTTATGATTCTCCACCTTCTTCATCTATCGCTTTCTTTTTAACTTTAACCTTTAACTCTTCTTTAATTTTTATTTCTTAAAACAAAGAAGAACTTTCGTTTTATTCACAAAGATTTCAACAAAAATTTTGAACGCTTCTATCGCAAACCCTCCTTGTGGATCACGACCCGCATAGCCACTTGCTATAGCGGTAAGAATTGAGCACTTGCACATCTTCATTCTAAATCTGAAATTCTTTATTTTGTGTGCAGGTTGTACCTCAACCAAATTTTGGCGCCGTTGCCGGGGAGGGTAACGTTTTTATTGAAATCTGAATTTTTATTGAAAATCTTTTAGAACTAACGAATTTTCTTCTCTGTTGCAGGTTATAGGAAAAGCAAAGCAGGAAATTAAGATTGCAGTAACATACAAGTGGTCTTGGGCCTCTGCTCTAGAAAGCAGAGACCAAGGGCCCTCTGATTTGCCGCGTTTTCGCGGCCAAAGCCGCGGATCCGTGGCAAAGAAGAGTTGACTACTAATAGGTTTTGTGCAGGGTTGCTTGCTTTGAAAAAACATAGCTTGCTGCAACTTTATTTCTTATATTCCATCACCATAAACCTGCTAATAAACCAACAGTAAAATACTTGTTGAAAAAGATAAAAAAATTGATTAGACGTTTGCATTTTAGGCACGTGTCTTTTCAATTCATTTATTTTTACTGTTGAAGAGTGCTGGAGCAAGGTACGTTCGCATTGCATGTAGAATAGGACTCATCTCTTGGTTGATTTTCATTGCTTTGAGTGAATCTTATTTACATATCTTGTACACTTGCACAAACTTATCTTAAGGGCACTAACCCATAACAAGATAAGGTCGGGATTTAATCACCCTTCCTTAGCCTAAAAATCAGATTTCAAGCACTCACTAACCCAAGCCTAACTAAAAATGAGTAGACATTGACCCTAGGGACATCTCGGACTCAATTAGGAGATTATCCTAAGGGGGAAAGGTGTTAGAATTTGACTCCTGCAAAATCAGTGTCGAGGAAAGGGATTAAGGGCCGAAAGCCCGAAGGTTGGTGGTTATTTAATTAAGGAACGTCTTTGACGGAAAACCTCCCACCAACCTTGCCCTGACCTGGCTGATTAGCTTGTGGTCAAAGTCTGCATTAGACCTCCCGTGGACAGTCTAATCAGTTAAGAGTCGTCTAGGTCATAGGTCTACCCTAACTTAGTTAGAATTTTCTCTTTTTATTTGTTTGCTTATTTGTTTGTTTTTTCTTTCTTTTTTGTATTCTATTGTGTGATATGGCTTATAATAATAATTTTTTCAATTTTAATAATAATCCATATTACACGCCGAGTTCATTTTCGGATATTACCACCCGACATATCATGACTTTAACCAACCTAGTGTGCCGGATTGGTCTTATCCGAATCAATATAACCCATGCCCCCAATCTAATAACTATAATTTTCATAATAATTTCAACTCTTCACCGAGTCAGTGGGGATTCACCTCCCTCGAGCATAATTTTCAACCAACTTGTCCCCCTTATCCACCTAGTCCACAATATCCCCAAGAGTCATACTCAGTTCCACCAGTCCAAAATAGAAAACCATCAATTTGGAAAGGAGTATGCGTGAGTCCAAACAACAATCACAAAATTTGATGGACTCACAATTTCACTACCACTTCCAAGACAACACTTCATCTTTTCATCAAAACAATGAATCCATCAACTATGAAAAGATGCTTGAAGCCATGACTCATGCTCAAAATGCTCGAAATCGTGACATAGATATGATGGTCGAATCTCTACGTTCTATCGTTTGACCAGTTCTGATGTCACTAACCATTCTGTTAGAGCCGAAGAGTCAAGTAGTTTTGGAAATCAAGGTTCCATTTCAGAACAGTCATTTGAACTTGCCCAAACTCCAAATAATATTGATAGTTTGGCAAGTTATCCCTTGCCTGAAATCGAACTTGAAAATGAATATGATCATGAACCCTAACTTAGGGATTCAATTTTACTTCCTGATTCAATAATGACTCCGGTATCTTCACCTGATTTTAATCTTTTCCCCGAGTCAACATTGGATCCTGTGCCAATTCATCATGAAATTGAATCACCCATTTTTGATGATCATATTAAACTTGACCAATTTTACACTTTTGAAAATCCTATTGACAAATTGGCAAGTTCTCATTTTTTTGATATTGAACTCAATGAGATATGTGACCTAGATTTTCAAATCTGTGATCCAGTTCAACTTTCTGAATCAATCTTGACTCCTATTTTGTTACCAAACTTGAGTAATATGTTAGAGTCAGTTTTGATTCCCCCACCTATCATTCCTGAACATGAATCACCAATATTAAGTCACATTCCATTGTTGGAAAATCAATGTGGACTTGAGTTTCAACTTCTTGACTTGGACACACTTCTTGAACCAGTCTCGACTCCTGAACCTTTACTTGACTTAAGTCACCTTCCTGAGTCGGTATTAGTTCCTATACTTCCTGAGTCCAAGTCAACCGTTCTATCATTTCATACTCCATTTTGGGACGAGGTGGTTGACAAATTTGACTCTAAAATCAGTTATGGAATTTGGAAATTAGATGGGGTCAAATACTTAATAAAAATCCTTCATGGATACACAATTTTAATGGGTTATATTAGTGAAATTTCTGGTGGGTTCCTCCGAACCCAACAAAAAGTCGATTGGGCCGCATTTCGTGGACCAATCAGACCACCACCGGAACCACCACCTTAAGGTAACATTTTCCTTCCCTTTTTTCTTTTTCATGCATCTATGCATTAATTCATACATTGAGGACAATGCATGAGATAGGTGTGGGAGAGGGTCTAACATAACTTAGTTTTTAAAATAAAAAAAAACATTTTAACATTTTCTTTACTTTTAAAAACTTTTTGAAAAGAGAAACAATATTTTGACATATTTTTTGTAAGAAATTAAGTTAATTTTAAGGAATAGGAAAATCCAAATTAGGATTTCTTATACTTGGTCAAAATAAGATTATTTGTTTGATTTTTAGGGTTAGGAAGAAAATTTGTCAAAGTAATTTAGTCTTGATCTTTACCTTAATGAAATATGCACACTTCATACACTTACACACTTAGGGTTCAAAAACAAAGATTCTTATGCCTTATATATAAAAAAAAAAAAATGAACGAATCTAATTATTGATTAGCTAGGTGCTTTGGCCTAAGCAAGCCTTAATATTTATGCGAAAGATGATTAGATAAGTTTAAGAAAAAAAATATATAAAATCCTCTGATTAAGCTGGGTATTTGTGCCTAATAAAGCATAAGTATTCACGCCTAAAAGGGGTCCATATAATAAAATCCTTAGTTTTGTGGCCTTGTTTGCTCGAGTCCTTAAGTCCTTGGGGTGTTTTCTCACCCGGTGCCCTAAGACCATTTGGTTTGGGAGTCATCGATTAAAGGCTCGTTACATGGGCAGATTAGAAAGCCTAATAGAACTAAGGAATAATACCATCAAAATATATATATATATATATATATATATATATATATATATATATATATATATATATATATATATATATATATATATATATATATATATAAGGCATAAGAGTTAGAGTTAATGAACCCTTCGTAAAAATTTTTCACTATCACAAGGTGCATATGACTTAGGGTAAAGTAATAGACTAGATGAGAAGTACAATTTGACTCCTTACTTTCATTGATAACAAATTTTTGAATAGAGACTAAGTTTGGGAATGAAAAATTCAGTTTTTCTATAACTTATAGATTGCTTAGATCTTACAATTATATTTCAAATATTTTTCCCTTTCAAAATGCTTTTTGAAAATACTAACTCTTTGTTTCTTTTTCTTTATGGATTTTGTGGGTGCAATCCGCTGAAAATCCTCACGAGACGAAACTCGTCCTCTAGGGGAAACCTAGAGGTTTAACGGCTTGTTGCACATGCTCAGTGCAATCGCGTGACCTGCGAAAGTGGTCTAATAATCCTTAGTATAGTTTAGTTGTTTTGCTCGAGGACGAGCAAAAGATAGGTATGGGGGTGTGATTGGTCGCTAATGTTGCATATTTAGTATCATATTTCCATACTTATTCTAGAATAAAACTTTGCATTGTCTTAATTAATTACTTAATTTATTTGCAGGCCCATTCTTTAAGGAGATGAAGAGAAATGAGCCCAAAGCCCACCAAAATTCTGAATTAAATCAGAATTAATTCGCACTCAGTAAATCAGGGCAAAATCAAGAGGTTGAAAACCGGTTGAGAAGAATCCTCTCAGAATCGATCGGTTAAAGTCAAGAATCCAATGCCATTTCGTCAGAAACCTGGACTCAAACGAAGAAACCAACTGAAGATAAATGCAGAAGGAAATCCCAGAGAGACCCACCAACAGGGTGTGGCCATCTGGCCACACCCTGGCCGCGAAAAAGCGGCCAAAGCCGCATTTCCGCGGCTTGGTTGGGGAGTTAGGGGGAGCGTTTGCTCCCCCGATCTCCCCGGGATCCTCCTCGTGTGGGTTATGCCTATAAAAAGGCAGTCTTTGTGTTGAAAAATGGACGACCATGCAGAGATAGGATTTAGACTAGTTTTTCATTTTGTAGTTTAGGTTTTTCTTTTCTTTTTATGTAATTTGTATGTAAGCTTAGGTTAGATGAAGATTCATGTAAGTAAGAGAGAGGCTGATGTTGAGAGTGACACCGATGTACCCTCCTCCTTTCTTCCATTGTTTCTGCAAGTAATAAAGGTAAATGCTTTTGTTTTATGTTCATATTTTCTTTTGTTTCCTTATTCCTCTTTCTACTTTACCTCTTTTGTTTTCGATGAGCTTGCAAGTGATTCCAGAAGCATAAGTATAACGATGTTGTGTGAGTGCCAACGATAGTTCATGAAGACGTTCTCCTCCTAAAGATCCGTATCACTTCATTCTTGCTCCGCTTGATGATATAATGCGAACGGGGACTGAGCTCGATCCTATGATCTATGCGTTGAACGCCTCCGAAGCAAGGTAGAACATGCAAAGGTTTCCAAGTAAGTCATCAATCAAATTAGGTAAGTATTTCTTCAACCTTCTTTCTTTTCTTTTATTTCTTTAGTATAGATCACCACATCTTCCAAATCTTTCATCATTTCTTTTTCAACTCATTTGTACATAGTCGCTTTCTGATTCTCCACCTTCTTCATCTATCGCTTTCTTTTTAACTTTAACCTTTAACTCTTCTTTAATTTTTATTTCTTAAAACAAAGAAGAACTTTCGTTTTATTCACAAAGATTTCAACAAAAACTTTGAACGCTTCTATCGCAAACCCTCCTTGTGGATCACGACCCGCATAGCCACTTGCTATAGCGGTAAGAATTGAGCACTTGCACATCTTCATTCTAAATCTGAAATTCTTTATTTTGTGTGCAGGTTGTACCTCAACCAACACGTATTGTCAATCATGACATCTGTGATTGGGAGAGGGAATTTGTCTTTGGGACAGGCCTCATTTAGATCGCGAAAATCAATGCAAATCTGGATCTTTCCGTTCTTTTTGGCAACGGGGACGATATTGGCTACCCAATCAGGATGTTGCTCTTCCCTAATGAAGCCAGAGTCTATGAGTTTTTTGACTTCTGACTGAATTGCTTCCATTATTTCTGGACGGAACTGTCACTGCTGTTTTTTGACTGGCTTCACGTCTGAATTAATGTTAAGGCGATGCATAGCCACTCGAGGATCAAGCCCAGGTATGTCCTCATAATTTCAAGCGAAAACATCTATATACTCTCGCACAAGAGATATTAAATCTTCTTTCTCAGAGGGTGATAGGCTTTCGCTTATAAAGATGGGCTTAGGATTAGCCTCGTCTCCCAGATTAATCTGGGCAACTTTATCTTCCGTGGGTAGCTCACGCTGATCAAAGCGAGTATCCCAGAGAGTATTTAAGTATTTGATCTAAGGATCTGTATCAGACTGGATCATCTCTTCATCTCTGTCTTCCAGGTGGCTTGCTGAAATCATATATACTGAAAGTTCTACGAAGGGGTTACCAACACTAACATCTGACTCCCTCGATGATGTGCCAGATGAGTAGTCATTGTATAGTAACTTTTCAGACTCAGAGGCTGACGGAATTGGGGTTGACACATAACCCAAACCCCTACGAGTTCGATGGTAATAATCAGGGGTTTTTCCTTTCGGAACGAAAGATCAGAGTAGTGTTCTTCTTCCTTTGCCGAAGTTCAACCCAGGACCATTTGTCAGATCATACCCCATGCTTTCCATCATTTTAAGTACATTTGGCTCATAATGGTTGAACTGAGGGGGTTCATTCTCGCTTTCTGACTTCACGAGACATCAGCTCGGATTTGATTTGTCCGAAAAGGATTGGCTTTTGGCCTTTACGTCTTGCTGGAACCATGAATATTGATTCTTGTGCATCACCGACATCTTGGTACATTTTAAGGGATGACCTCATTGGTACATGCATTGATGTCAGAGCATCCATTGCCGACCAGGGGTCATTATTCACTTCAAGTGTCTGATGGCACTGAATCAGAAGTGAGCACAGAAAAGTAAGTCAAATTTAATTCTTCATTAATATACCACCCGCCTACATCATTGGCGGTGTTATCAACATCGAGCTTATTAATGCTCGTTACAAGTGGATCTAATTCCTACATGCACTCTTCTTTCTCTGGCTCGGTGTCAGCTTCATTACCAGAGTCTGGCTCCTCTGGTTGTGGGTTCTCGTTTGTTTCCAAAGAGTCCTGGTACAGAAGAGAGTCTGTGAAATAGTTCTCGACCCCCTTGAACAGATGCCTTGCCGCAATCAACATTCGTATCTTCCCACTCCCGTCGATGTATTTTATAACTTGGTGGAGAGTGGAGGGAACGATGGAATTACGATGAATCCATGGTCGTCCAAGCAGTAAATTGTATGAAGTGTCGGCATCGATCACATAGCATGTCACTTCAGACTTCAAGTCCCCAATTTGGCATTTGAGCTTGATCTTCCCCATTGGGCGCGTACCATTGGCGTTAAAACCATAAATGGTAGTCTGGGTGGCGCTCAATCGGTGGGTAGGAATCCCTAAATGTTGCAAGACCCGGCGAGGTATAATGCTCAATGCGGACCCTGGATCTACCTGAATGCGGCTTACTTCAGATGATCTAATATACCCTGTGAAGTATAGGGGTCGATCATGTTTCCCCTTAACCTGCATATCATCCGCCGTGAAGGTGATGCATGGAGCATTTTGGGAGGCATGGAGGCAATCCTCTACATCTTCCTCCCGTGGTCCAGCCAGTATCTGGGTCATGAAGACCTCAGCATTAGCTAGGGCCTCTCTCAAAGCTTCTCCGGTTGACTTTGATAGCCTCAGGAGCTCGTAAATAGTGATTCTGGTGGGGATATTGGCCAGTTGAGCCAGGACGTCAAAGCAATAAGGTGTTGTGGATCCTTTCGAGTTGTCCTTTGGGAGAGCTTTGGAAAACCAAAGCTCTTTCTGCTTCTCCACCTGTTGTTTCGTGGAGGGCTTGGCTGACTCTATAGTGGGTTTAGGAGGGGTTGCCACCATTTCGTCATACTTTTTTAAATATGACTGGCCCGAACGAGTTTCTGCCACGAGTGGTTGATTAGGTTCTACGGCGAGAACTATTGTTTCCTCTTCTGAATCAGTTAGTGAGGGAACATCGGTTTCTGCTTCTCGGGAAGAAGTGCACACCACATTACAGGACGAAGCTTTCGCTTTGCCTTTGGACCTTCTGCTGGTAACAGTGGTCCATTGCTGGCCGTCCACAAGGTCAGGATGAACCCACATAACTTCCCCCTGAGGTGTGGGGATAGGTATAAGACCCTTCTCTTGTTGATGGTGAGGGTCTATATTGATCATTCTTAGTTCCCCTTTTAGGATGGGAACTACTCCAGAGGGTGCTGGAGGTTATCTTCCAAACTGGAGGAATGATGTCATATTTGTTGGCCCAAAAGGTTACACTCTCTATTTGTTTAAGTTTTGATGATAACAAAACACATAAAAGCTATTTGGTACTAATAAGTTGTTTAGAATGAGTTTCAGGTTAGTACTATTCATGATGGCCTTTCTAAGCTATTGCAAGGAATTATGGTGCAAAAAGGCAAATGGCGCAAGAGAAAGTTTTCATAGAAGAGAAGGCACTAGCTTGGTGTAGCGCAGCTCAGAGACTTCATTTCTTTGTTTTTATATTTATAGTTTGTTAAAGAATAGTGAAAAGGTTTGAAGCTCAAAATTTCCTACACACAAGTTTTTGTGCACATGATTTTTCTTAAAGAAATTTCTCCTATATGCAAAAATATTTTTAAATATATTTTACTACTTACAAACTCCATTTTGTCTTGATCAAAACTATTTTTAAAACTATCAAGATCTTCAAAACATTTTTTCAAAATAGTTGTTTTTGGCCTGCTGCGGTCGATCGGCTCTGTTTCAGGTCAGAACGATCGACCGACCGGTCGACCGGGCTTCTGACCGTTTGGGTGCGTGCATGTGTGCACGTCTCCCGGTCGACCGGGCGGTCGACCGGACCCCATTTCGGTCGACCGACCTTCGGCCGACTGAAAGCACCCATGTTTCTATTTGTTTCGGTCGACCGGGCGGTCGATTGTGGGCTGGTAACGGCTAAAATTTTTGAAAACTCGGTCGACCGGCCGGTTGACCGAGAGCTTGATTTCAGCCCTAACGGCTAGTTGATTAAACATGTTTTAAAACGTGAGTTTTATCTCTAAACGAATTTGGGGGCTTGTTTTGGGTAAAATATTTCCTAATCTTTCATTATATCAGTTTACTCTAGCTCTATCCTATAAATAGGGTTGAGGTGATTACAACAATCATTTGCAAAAGAATTCAAGTTTAAGGCTTTCAAAAGAAGTTTTTGTTCTCTGTTTTTGTGCTCAAAATTCTCTCTTTACTGAAGTTTTTGGTTCAAAACTCTCTTCAATTTCATTTTCTTTTTCACTTACAAAACTTGAGCTTCAATCTTACACATTATTCTCTAGGGTTTTTTTAAGGGAAAAAGGTTTTTCAAAAGAGGGTTTGTGGTCTTTTGATCACCAAGATATTCTTGTACTTGTGGCTCCACTACCTCTGGACTAGAGAAGTGTGATTGAAGAGTTGGGTACTCCGGTGTGGTTGTAACTCTTTGTGAAAGTTATAGTGGTTGGAAAATCCTTCTGGGTGAAGGCGGGGACGTAGAGCTGGGTGCTCGAACCTCGAAACAAATCTCTATATTTGCGATTGGTTTACTTGCTTCATTTACTTGCTTTATATTCATTGCTATATTTACTTGCTTCATAATCATTGCTATATTGTCGATCAATACTCACACAACAAGATTGCATTGCGCACCTCAAACTCTTATCTAGAGGAATCACGAGGAAGGAGTTTAGAACCCTTCACGGGGTATTCGGCTTCTAGTCTTGTTTCGGGTGATCGTTGCATCATAACTTTTAAATTTGTGCATTGATTAGCATTATCACCTATTTACCCCCCTCTAGGTGATTTCAATATTAGCCGTCACTTTCTTCTGCTCTGGACGGAGTTTTAATACCTCTGCATCAATTAGAGCCTGAAGGATGTCTTTGAAGACATAACAGCTCTTGGTGGAGTGTCCCAGCATCCTATGATACAGGCAGTAGTTAGGATTATCGGTTTTACCGACTTCTTCAGGACGTCTAGCTTCAGGAAGCTTCAATCTGTTGCTCTTGTTGAGTAACTTGAACTATGAGTCAACATGTTCGTCTTTGAAGGAATACTGCTTATTGGCGCGTGGCTGACTTGAAGAGCCATTTCTCTTGACCGACTGAGGTTTGACTGGGGATTTGGTCTCTGTCGCCAAGTTATCTTTCCTTTTTGTTTAAAAGGATGCGTCTGGCGTACGCCTCATCGACCTTTCGGGTCTGGGCTTGTTTTCTTCTGCCCTAACCCTGGCGATAATTTCTTCAGCCTGTTCACCTTGCTGGACCAATTGCTCCCAGATACGGTTTTCAGCAACTCCTATTTGGGCGAGGAGCGACGTTTGTAGATTGTGGCGGCATGTTTCTACTAGGGTGACCTGGGTCATACCGCTAGGACATCGGAGTGCCATATTCTAAAATCTTTCTACAAATGATTTGACTGATTCCCCCTTTGCTGCTTTGTAGCCAAAAAAGTAGGCATTGTGACCTCTGAGTCGTCTTCGAAAAAGCGTATTAGGAAGAGCTTCTCCAGATCACTCTAATTTTTAATGGAACTTTCCGGGAGCTTCATGAACCATTCAAAGGCCAGCCCTTTTAGAGTGCTGATGAATAAACGTGCCAAGATGGCATCATTATCTACCACGTTCCCCATCTGACACTTAAAGTAGTAGATATGTTAGTTCGGTGACCATTTGCCGTCAAATGCCTGTAGGATCGGAGCTTTAAACTTGGGGGGTATGGAATAAGGTCCCACTCGGCCGGATATGGCCGGACCACTCCTGCTTCGTGGAGGCCTTTCCGATTAGTAAGGGCCTCGAGACGTTGCTCCAATTGATTCATTCTTTTAGAATGAACCCTTCCATGGTCCGGCTTGCCTTCCCCCTTAGATGAGGATTTAGATGACTCAGAAGTAGATTGCTCTTTCTCCTTAATATGCACTGAAGATGAGCTTTCTCCTTCTTTTCGTTTGCCTTTAGACTTTTTAGAGGAGGTTTTGTTAGTTGACTTCCTCTTGTCTTCAAGCAATTGTGCCAGCATCAGTTTGAGAGAATCGATGGATTCTTGTTGAGCACGAATCATCTCAAATTGTTCCCTCTGGACCTGGGCTTGTTGCTCAAAGCGCCTGGCCGTCTCCTCAGGAGTATTTGTCATGTATATAAAGGCTTCCTTCTCTATGGAAAAGTTCGAAGCCTGCGACTCTGCAACGGCAGAATGTGAGTCATTTACTTTAATGCTCTGAGCCAGGGCACCATAATTGGTCGGGGCAATCACTCCAGTCCGAGTGCGAGTATGCCGATACACTCCTTCTGGTTCTGTGTCAGACTCGTCGGAGCTGACCACTGATTGTTTTCCCTTACTCCTACTTGCCATGTTTGCAGTGATTTCAGGGTACTCTGTGTCAGAGAAGGTCCTCCTCCTGTGGGAGCGAGATCTTTTGGCTGATCGGGAAGTTAGAGTCGACTGTCTGAATATAGACTGTCGGCTTGCACTTGAACTGCAACGGCACTCAGAGAGCATTGTGATAAGACGTTTACAGCAACATGATTGGGTGATCAAACTAGCACTCCTCTTCTTTGTCAAGTAATCTCTTAGGTCTGTGGGAGGGGGATCGAAGAGATAACCTTAGATTGTCAGGGCTTTTCAGCTTCTGAGAGCTATCCTTACTTCGCAAAGCTGAGACGCAAGGTTCTGAGACGCGGAGCTTACGTCTTGTAAAATGAATGCAGCTCTCGCGTTGTGGCTCTGAAACACGAGTCTTGCGCCTCTGCTGAGAAGAGACGCGACTCTCGCGTTGCCGATTGTCGCATCTGGGTAGTGACGCTTGAGAAACGCAGGCCTTCTGGGTCCCGTGTATAAATGTAGAGGCGCAGGTCTCATGTCTTGGATGAGGAGCACAGACCTCACGTTGCTGCTCGTGGCGTTTGGGAAGCGGAGCTTCAGAAACGGGAGTTTGGTGAACCTCACGTTTAGGTTTCCAAAAGTGGACTTCACGTGTCTGACATGATTCAGAAGGGACGCGGGCTTGAACCTCGCGTCCTACCTCTATTGGGCAGACAGTTGTTCCAGCTTGTAGTTGACGCGCACGCCGTCTTTGTCACCGCTCAGCATTTCGGTTACGTCGTATAGGTTGATGGGAACCCCTGGTAACCTGGCGCTGAGGAAGGGGATGGACGGGCTGAACATCAGCAAAGTTGACGCGGGCGTTACGCATGATTCGATTAGCCACAACATCCTTTTTGTCAGTCGCGTCTGAGGGATCTCAGAGTGGACTCGAGAGCAAGTCCCCGAGGAGACTTTGCGGTAGACCCGCGCCTTAGGGCTCTTGGAGCTGGAAGAGAGGAACTCTTCATACTTCGCCTGGTCGAACTCCACGACAAGTGATTCGACCGTTTTTCTCATATAGGTGACGTCACCTTGCGCCACAACTTGCTCGTCGGTAGAGAAAGTAGTCCCCAGCGGAGTCGCCATCTCTTGTTTGGTGGAGGAAAAAAATATTGAAGATCAATACGTAAATTCTTTATTTGATTATAAAGAAAGTTACAGCGGATCAATAATCCTCTTACAAGAGAGGGAAGACATTCACGCTTGAATCTCCCCTTTGTTTAGTGCTGGGTTCTTGATGTGGCGGTGGAAAGTGAATCTTGTTTTCCGTTGACCGGGTGAACGTCAGGACCTCTTAGAAATCCTCTCTTTGGATAGTAGACGAAGTAACACAGCCCCTGTCCACCAAGAATCTCAAAAGAGATTGTAGGCAGAAAACGAACTTGTATGCAGCAAGTCGTTAGAAGAGTTGAACTCTCTCTTCTTTTTTTTTTGATCTCCCTTGTATATGTGCGTGCCCCTTCTCCACAGCAAACTAGGCTATTTATGGAGGTTTCAAGAGGTGAACGTGTCCCCTAAAAACACTCCATAATGGGGGTTAACTCCCTCACTACGTGGGCAGTAAGTGACCCAGTAATGAGGGCAGTTATAACTGAGACACAGGTTTTGAGCCTTGCGTTCTGCTACTGAAGTAATGCTTGAGGGACGCGGGTTTCTAGCTCTGCGTCAAGCTTCGTATGAGACGCGAGCTTTGGACTCTGCGTCTTGGCACTGCAATAATGTTGAGACGCGGGTTTCAACCCTCACGTCTATGGTCCTCACAGTGATGCTGAGACGCGGGTTTCAACCCTCACGTTTTGGTGCTGCGCTGGTGGCCATGATTAACCTTGCATCTGGAGTTTGGATTCTGCTTTTGGATGACTCGTCTTCAGTGATTTTTAGACAGCCTACACTGGGTTGGCAATCTTCTGAGATAACTTGAGCTTGATCTTGTCTGAATTTTAGTCTTTGTGAGTGTACTGTTGAACTCTCTGAAGCCACCAGAGATGATCATCGTGAGTGTCTAGTTGAGCAGTCCAGACCTCATCAGTACTCTAAGCTGGTTGTCGGTGTACTGTTAAACCGAAAAAATTGCCAACTGCTTTTTTCAGTATACTATTAAACTGATTGCAGAAGCAGAGACTAAACACACGTCTTGTGGACGTGAAGGTCGTGTTGCCTTAGGAACGCAAACCTCGTCTGAAGTAGAAGAGACGCGAACATCGAGTGGAGACGCGTCTCTCACTGTACTGAATAGACGCGGCTCTGTTAGAGTTGAGACGCAGCTCTCTTGTTTTACCTAAATGCGAGCTTGAGAATACTGACGAGATGCAGTCTTTGTAGTGGAGACGCGGACTTCCCCGCGGCTCTATTAAATGCGAGATTCGCGTTCTGGGTGCGTGGCCACGTGTCTGGCGGAGCTTAAAGAGACGTCGTTTTCTTTAAAACGCGAGATCTGCGTTCTGGGCGCGTTGCCACGCGTCTGGCGACAAATGGTCTCGGGATACGGGCCACGTATCTTGGCTGATTACTGCGTTTATAAAAAGACAGCAGTCTTTCAAGAGTCATCATTACACTCTTTTCTTCTTCATTGATCTTTCCAGAACTTAAGAACTCAAGAAAAGCTTCGAGCTTTTTTTCGCTCATCTTTTTAAAAGATTCACCATTAAAAATGGCCCCAAAGACCAAGCATGTGGCTTCCTCCTCGAGCGCCGTCGCTCCTGAGGTTCAAATGGGAGGTTCCTCTACGCAGAAGGCCCCCATTTCAGGTAATAAGACCACCCGAATCAGTTTCCGCCATTAATGAGCTCGAAGAGTTATCTTAACTCTTAAGCTTCTTTTGTGAACCGCCAACGCGAGGCTCACGCCTGTGTTTGATTTTCAGATGCGACTCTTGCATTGGTAAGCAAAATGCGGGTTTGATGACCTTCGCGTCTTTGCTTCATCAGCTTGAGCCTGTGTCTGTTTGATGAAGCAGCTTTCATTGAGCCTTACGTTTGATCTCAACACTTAGAGAATTTTCTAAGTGGTAGAGTTCAAATGTGAACTTCATTGAACCTCGTGTCTCGAGGTCTGATGTGGGTTTCACTAAGTTTCGCGTCTAATTCCAACACTTAGAGAATTTCTAAGTTGTGGAATTTCAAACGCGGACTTCATGTGAGCCTCGCGTCTCTGAGTTTAGACACGGGTTTCACTGAGCTCCTCATCTCAGTCATTAGGCGCGGTTCTGTGGTGAACCTTGTATCTGAGCTTCAACACTTTGACAATTTTCAGGTTGCTGACTGTTGTGTTGTACTTTTTGTAATACGATATTCCTCGAACCCTTTGTTCAAAAAGTGTTACTTTGGACATGTAGGTGGAGTTGATCCTAACCTTACGTTCGTGCTCCAAGAGGCTGCTCTAGTGTTTGCTCTGAAATCAAGGGAGCGTCGGGACAGACACAACAACCCTAGCATGCTAACCTTTCGGGAGGTCATGACCAATGGGCGGTTTGAGTCTGACACCCGATCGCACTGAAGAAACCCGACTTCATTTTTGGCGATGCCATTGCTGAAAACGACAGGATCCTGTATGATGGAGACTATAGATGGCTCCGCCAAATCGGGGATAGGAGGTTCTTTCTCCCCAACATGAAGAGGATGTACCCCTTGGCGTATCTGTTGGCCCAGATGCCTTTCACCTTAGTTTTGATGATGACTAACTTATGAAGGTTAGTTTACTAATGATCTTGTGTTTAATAAGTTTCAGATATTGTTCAAGATCTTGTAGGTGATTAGCTTCAACAAATGATTCAAAGTCAAGTTTTGGAGCTAACACATGATGATTCAAGAGCTCGCGCATCAAGATCGCGTCTAGCACTCGAAAAGAGTCAAGCTCATTTGGATCAAGTTTGAATCGAGTCGTCTTGAAGATGAAGATCGATAAGAAGACCTCAGTTTATTTTAGTTAGTTTTTGTTTAGATCTTGTGTAAAGATAGAATAGTCTTGATATGCTCAAGTTCATACACACAAAGTTAAAATAGTTTTTGGTTTTGGTTTAATCGGTTTTAGATTTTCAAAAAACATATTGTTGACACTCTAAAAAAGACAAGATTCCTAACTGGCCTGAACAACGTCTAACTTGTTGACATCTACAAAAGACAAGCGGCAGACAAGCTGACGACCAGTTCTTCACCCATCTCAAAGGGGACGAATCAACAACTTGAACTCTACTGATCCAGCGAAGCAGACAGTAAAAACCAAGAAAAGCTCGTGAGAAGACCCAAGCAGGTCCGGGGACACTAAGTTAGCTCAACACTTAGTCTTGCACGAGCTCACAAGATAAGTCTCGCATGAGAAGCTGAAATTGCTTAGCATCGCAGAGAGTTCCTTCGAACTTCGCTACGAGAGATGCTCAGTTAACTCCGCAGGCAGTTAACTTCGCCCAAAGCCTTATGCAGCTGCGCAAAAGGGTAATTGGTAGCTTCGCCATAAAAGTATCTAGCTCCACTGAAGAGCTTTCTTTTTAACTTCGCCAGACGCTCTCCCCTAGCTCCGCTACGAGCTCGACGCAGTAACTCCACTGCGGGTCTTTTATGGTCACCTTTGACCAATTAAGTCTCCAGATGAGATCGAATCTATTCAAGGTCAAATCTAATCGAGATCAAATCTGAGATCAAATTTGGCAGTTGTTTACCATAATCTCTTCAATCTCCTAAAACAAGTAAGAAGATCAGGGGAGATCTTTCAGTTATTTGGAAAGAATCAAAGCGGATCAGGAGATCAACATTACCTACTATTCCTAGCTTCACAAAAGCTGATTCTAGCCTCACGGCAAGGTTACTTTTCAGATTTAAACAAATTGACTCAATCTATTTCTAGACTTTCAAGGGACAATTATACCCCTGTTTTCCCTATAAATAGCCCACCAAAGGTATTCGAAGACACACACACAGAGATAGAGGCTAAAAAGAGGAGAAGAGGACTAAAGACAGAGATCTACTCACTTGCTTCCAAGAATTCAGAGAATTACTTCTCTAATCAGTGTGCTAATACCCTAAAATCTTCCTCGCTCTCAAGGAATCTCCAAAACCAGGAGAGAAGGAATTCCAAAGCGGAGGAAGCTCGAGAAGTAACAAGAGGGCTCTACCGACCTTCTGTTCTCCGATTCCCCGAACCAGGCGAGAAGGGAATCCCATCAGGCAGTAGTCTGATTGTCTGATCAATCGCATCATCAAAGGGATAAAGTGATTGCGCGCTGATCAGATTCCTACCGGCACACTTTCCCAGAAATCTCAGAGGAGATCTACCTGTATTCTTCTTACTGCAAAGAATTACTTGTAATTTAGCTCCTCGACCCCTTTTTTTTGTATGTTTTCCCCTTTGTAAAATCAATGGAAAACAAGATGGCGACTCCACTGGGGAGTGAATTTTCCACTGTTGAGAATCAAGTATCACAATGTGACGAACAGACCTTCAGGTCTACTTCTGGATTCAAGGAAGCCGGTATGGCCAGAGCCATTCTGGCTAAATCTTCGAAGAAGTCTCTGTAGAGACAAATAAGGCTCCCTGCGAGCCTACCACAGTCCTCTGGCGTAACAAGAAAGCAAACCCGCAATGCAAAAGTCAGAATTTTGAGCCTGTTACCTTTGAAAACCTAGTCGTTCACTTCAACCAAGGAAAACTCAAAGAGCTCCTCTCTGGGGGTGGTCCAATGCTCCATACACGAAAGCATAGAAAGGTCTCAATGGCCAAGGTTTCAGAGCAGAAACCGGAAGCAGAATCCTTCCAACTCCTCTCAGCCTCGTGTGTGGCTAGCCAGGTTCCCTGCGAACCTAAGTCTCCTTTTCCAAAGCAGATGTGGAGGCCAAAGCAGAAAGCTCTATATGAAGCTTTAGGCGTAGCTACGCCACAGGTGCACTTCTCCCGCGAAGAAAAAGGCAAGACGCCTGTCTGCTTCATTGAGACTGTCAGTCGCGAAGTTATAATGGCGACCATACCTTCATCTAATTCTGGAGCAGTAACTCCTCGCGCCAGCCTCTTTCTTATGAGCGAAGCTACTGATAGTGTGGCAAACACAGTACCTCAGGGTACGCATGAACTTCCTAGCCGCCAGGCTAGAACTAGAGCACCCAGCGGTGCTAACCTCCTTTGCAGCAAGGTAGCGGATAAAGCGCCACAGCATGCTCCGCTCTCCAATTCCTCAAGCGCTAAGCTCGCTCTTCGTAGCAGAGCTAAGGGATTGTCCCTAAGTGTTGATAGCTGTGCTTATGCAACTTCAGCACCCAAGGGCATTTTCAAAGCTTTTAGCCGCGAAGCTAGAGCTAAAGCACTATTTAGTGCTAATCACCTCTGCGGTGATGAAAAGAACAGGACATCGTCCTATCCACAATCCAACAGAGCCTCTGCGCTAAAACGCTTAAGCCCGGCTGGGTCTAACTTGTGAGAATTATTGACAAGCAAACGTCGGGACCTTTCCGGACTTCTCCCTCCTGTTGTCAACAAGTGGGATGTCAGTTGGTGACAGTCCACTCAGTCCATTGCCGACTAGGACCAATCCCCGCCACTCCTCCAGGCTGACGATCAGTTTTTGACCGACTGTCGGTGGAAGCTCCGGTAAAACATCGCAAAAGGAGGGTATCGCAAGTCTGCCCTCTGCATCCGTTAATATGATCGGAAGGGGACGAGAGCTGCGTAGAGACAGACGAGCGTCGCATGCCACTAGTTCTCCAGATCCGGATTATAGTCCGGGCCTCGGTGAAGTCTTGGTATACAAAGAAGGTGTCTTCCAAAACACCAGATCTAGGGTCGCAATACCCTACAGTTATGAACAGCCATCTTCCTCAACTGTAATAGCCTCACCAGAACCAATGAAAGGGTTAGTCCAATGGTCCGATGAGGAGGACGAAGACAGTGGGTATGCCTCTTCGGCAATAGTCAGCTCGGTACGAACGGATAGAGTATCAGTGAATATGGCTGATAACGGTAATGATGACCTTCGTCGACGGTTGGAAGCTCAGGAGCAAACTTTCAAGACCCAGCAAGAAGCTTTGAACAACATTCAACAGATGCTCGCTCAACTCCTCAGTAACCGGAATAACAATGATACCGGGAGTAACCAAAATGAGGAAGAACATCATAGCAACGAGCAACCAAAGATTGAGAAGTCAAAGGAAAGCCCTTCTATGGACACTGAAGTTCTTAAAGGCATCCAAGCTCAGATTGCATCCCTAGCTCAGAGGGATGAACTAAAGAAAGTAGGGGCAGTCTGTCCTTACCCGCTTGAATGGGATTCAGTACTATACCCACCAAAGTTTAAACTGCCAACGTTACATACGTATGATGGTAAGAGCTCGCTAAACCAGCACATCTACTATTTTCGGTCTCAGTCCGGTAATGTTATAGACAATGATGCTATCATGGCCAGACTGTTCATTGGCACCTTAAAGGGGGTAGCATTTGACTGGTTCTGAAGTCTCCCTCCAGGCTCTATCAATTCATGGATCGACCTGGAAACCTGATTTCTTTCTCGTTTCTATGAGGACGATACCGAGGTTCCATGGATAAACTTCTTTCTACCGTGCAGAAGAAGGGCGAATCTGTCTGTGACTATATCAAGCGGTTCAGAAACTTGTCTCTGATGTGCCCAGCAGGGATGCCATTACCCATGCTCTTACAGACGTGCAGGCATAACTTCTTAGACTAAGTAGAAATTCGCATGGGAGCTGTCAAAGCCCATACCTAAAAAGAACTGGTCGAGCAAGCAGAGATAGCCGAAAAGTCGGCTAAAAAGTTTGAGCTATCCACCCCTAAAGGCACATGGGGTATGAATACTAAGGGACGCGGCGACATGGCACAGTCTTCCCAAGGCAAAGAGAAAGAGACTATATCCGTCGAATTATCAGGGGATGTTCATTTGAAGGCCAAGAAAAGCGGCTTCAATAATCAGGAGTCTAAGTTTTCTCCGAAACAGTACTCCTTCAAGGACGAACAGGTTGTCCCAATTTTCCATTTACTTCAAAAGCGAACAAGTTGAAGCTACCAGATGCTTGGCGTCTTAATGAAATAGGACGCACGAATGATCCCAACTATTGCCTCTTTCATAGGATGGTTCATCATCCTACTGATAAATGCTTTATCCTTAAGAACAAGATTCAAGCTTTGGTCGATGCCAGAGTCCTGACTCTGAAGTCAGAGCAAAAGAAAGTCACTGCAAACATGGTGACCCTCGAGTTCGGCAAAACCCCGAAAGTCACAATTCCTGACGGGACCTTTCCGATCCCTGCGCCACGGCTGGAAGTAAAGCATCCTTCAGCTAAAACTCAAGAGAATAAGGGTCTTGTTTCCTTGACACTAGAGACAGAGGAAATCATGTGGATACACCCAGACCTTGTTCAAGATGAACAATGGGATTCGAAGAAATCCAAGTCGAAGGACAAATCTTGCAATGTTATCTCCATCTTACCGCTAATGGCTTGGCAGAAGCATTCAACAAGACAATCATTAAGCTACTCAAAAAGTTCGTTTTGTCGAATAAGCGAGACTGGAATGAGAAGCTTAGTGAATGTCTTTGGGCCTACCGAATCACGGTTCGGACCCCCACAGACAATACGCCTTTTTCCCTGGTATACGGGTGCGAAGCAGTCATACCGTTAGAAACCAGATGCTGTCATTGCGAGTCACTTTAATGACTAAGATGACAATAGAGGACAATGATCGGTTGCGCCTTCAAGAGCTCGAAGCCCTAGATGAGAAGCGATTACAAGCTCAGCAACACATTGAGTTGTATCAAGCCTGGATCTTAAGAGCCTTCAATAAGAAGGTCAAGTAAAGAGTCTTCTAGAAAGGAGATTTGATTTTAGCCGTCAGACGACCGATGATCATGACGCACAAAACCAAAGGCAAATTTCAGCCCAAATGGGAAGGACCGTTTGTAATAGAAATAGTCTATTCAAACGGGGCATATCGCCTTATGACTTCAGATGGTGATTTACTCATAATGCCGATCAACGACAGGTTTTTAAAGAAGTATTATCCTTGATAGAATCCTTCTCATGATCAAGTTAACATTATACCTCTGATCAAGACCTTCAGATCTAAGATATGCAGAAGGAGCGCTCCTCTCTTTCTCTAAACGAGATCATACAATCATAAACCAGTATAGAGCTGATCGTACACGGGTTGTCTCAAAGAAGAATCAAGGTTACAAATACGGTAACTAAATAATCCAACACCACTAACGGTTAAGGATAGAGGAAAATGTTGGCCTTTAAGTCTAACATAAGTCCTCGACAACTCATCATGCTGAGGGGAATAGCATGGCTAGCCTGACTCAAATGGTAGTTGGTAAAGGCATACCAAATCCGTTGACAGCTGAGGATTTGCTAAAAATCCTAAGAGACCTGTTCTCATTTGATTTCGCAGTTAAGGATAGAGAAAAATATTGGCCTTTAAGCCCAACATAAGTCCTCGACAACTCATCATGCTGAGGGGAATAGCATGGCTAGCCCGACTCAAACGGTAGTTGGTAAAGGCATATCAAACCCGTTGATGGCTGAGGTGTAATACCCCGTTCCCGGAATACGTACTTAGTTGCGTATTCAGATTTTCGGTCGTATTTTTCGATTTGTTTCCTGTATTTATTCTGTATTATGAATTCCTTTTATGACTGTTTTGTCTTGGATTTGGATTCGTGGATTCGGAGTCAGCCCTAGTCTGAACCGAAGGCCCGATCCTAGTGTATTACTCGATTTGATCTTTCCGGTATTCTGATTTGACCGATTTCTGTTTCAAATACCATTTTCCAATATTATATATTTTCTATGATTTTCTAGATTTTTCTGAAATTAAAATGAAAGTTTTCAAAACCGGTGTCGGCCAGTGCCGCTGACCGATTCCTGGATTTTTAATTCTCAAACAGTTTGGAATTTCATGATGATTCTTTAGACTTTATTTCTTAGAATCACATTTCTTACCTACATGCTTTTTCTGAGGATTTTATGATTTTATGAAAAATTCCATCGGAGTCGGTAGATAACTGGTTCCGGGATTTTTAGTTTCAAAACTATAAAGTATTTCTTCAAACGGATTTCACTATTGGTCTTTATATATTATTATTGATTTTTGGTAATTATTTCGGGTCGTTCCGAGATACTTGAATTTCTGACGATTCCGGTATTTTTCCCGAAAGGTTTCCGCATCCACAACTGAATCCCGGGAATCCGCCACTTCCATTATTTTTCATCTCCTTCCCAAGAAAATATCTTCTCATTATAATTTATTTTCCTTTTTTCCTTTTCCTTTATTTCTTTCCTTCCTCCACTAACCAAAGCCTTTTCCAATTTTCCAATAATTCCAATTTTCCACATAATCCCACTCACTTTCACCTAATCCTTTTTAAATCCCACTCATTCTCTCTCTCCCCCATGGCCGGCCAAGTGGCCAAGTGAGGGACACCTCACCCTCCCCCTTTTTACACAAAACCCCCTCACTTCCATTGGATTTGCATCTCCTTCATAAAATCCAAAACATATAAATGCTTTTCCTTTACATTTCTATTTCATTTTCCTTTCTTCTCTCCACCATCTCTTCTCCACCAAAACCCTAACCTCCTTCAACTCCTCTTCATCTCCATCACCACAACAACAACCACCAACTCCCAAGAGATCACCAAGGTCATCTTCCTCCTCCTTCATCACCATGGGAAGCCACCACAAGGTCACCAACACCAACAACAAAGCCTCCAACCTCCACCTTCTTCTTCATCATCAACTTCCATCACCACCTCCATCACTCCAACACCTTGTACTTCTTTTAGGTAAGTGTTCTTCTTCACCAAGCCTTGGTAAATTCTTAGTATACTTAGGTTTGCTTATCATGTTCAATTATGTCTTCAATTCTTGTTATTTAGCCATCAAACCCAACCCTAGAAAATCTGTCCTGTGTGCTGTTTCCAGTCGACTAGTCGACTAGACCTGTAGATTAGTCGACTAGAAAACCCTAGCTGAAACGTAACCTTTCTGGAGCACAGTTTTAGTCGACTTAGGTTATTTATTAGTCGACTAGAAACCTTGATTAGTCGACTACTCCCTTGACCCTAGTCGACTAACCCTTCCTGGACCAGAAACCTTAACTCTCTGTATCACAGTATTAGTCGACTTAGCCTAACTATCAGTCGACTTGTCATGTCTGTTAGTCGACTACCCCTATGACCCTAGTCGACTAACTTTTCCTGAATCTGAATATCAACTCTCTGGAACCCAGTATTAGTCGACTATACCAGACTGTTAGTCGACTAACCCCTTTATTAGTCGACTACTCATCCTACCCTAGTCGACTAATTCTGTCTGTTTGTTACAGTTAATTACCTTCTCAAACTTGGATCTTATACTTGGTTTATATGTGGTATATTATACTTCTTGACTTGTATCTTGACTAACATCATCTTCACTTCTCTCTTTCTCTCTCCTCTTCACTCTACATATATATATCATAGTTTATGGCGTGCCCCGGATTTCGTGGATTTCGGATCTTTCGGCGCTTTGAGGTTTAGGCGAGTATTCTCACTCGCTACTTTCTTGTATGCGAGTAGTCTCGCTCTTCTCTTATCTCTATTTGAGTTTCCAGTTTCGTCGGAACGATAAGTATTTCATTTCCTATTTTCATGTATTTGATTCCATGTCTATATATATCTTTTGATGCTTTTATACCATGCGTGGCCGACCCTTCGTGGTCGTTGACTTCTTGATTTCTGCTATGTTATCACTGCCATGTTATTGCCTCAGACATATCAGTTGCATGCTTACTTTTAACACATGTATATCACCTTACATCTGGCGTGGTATCACCTGACTCCCAGTATGTTATCACCTGACTACCCGACATGCCACTATCTGGCAAGACCATCTTGTTATGTCATGACTGACCCAGACTTATTATCAATCCATTGTTATGCATGTTACTTGATATACATCACCACTTATCATGCTATCTCTTGATACCAAGCATGGTACACCGATTCTTATAATTATCACGATAATGGGAGTGTAGTACCTGATTACAGTTATGTATTACCGTTATGATTACAGTTATGATCCTACTCATTCCCATAATCTGATAATCATATTAATAAGCTATAAAAAGGACAACTTGTACGGGGAATGGGAGGAAGTGATGGATGCCGGAATGATACCTTGCTTATAGTGACGGAATAAAGTATATATATATATACATATATATATATACAATGGTGGAAGTGTTTTGATATTACTGATTATACCTACCGGTTCCAGGGGTATGGAACTACTATAAGAAAGACTATCAGTTCTCCATCGGCTTCCGTTAACAACCTTGGCTAGCTTATATATGGATGTATGTGAGTTGGCCGTACACCGAGCCACATACCTAGATATATGGGTTAGACGAGTAATAATAATAATAATATTAATAATTGATACTGTCATGGGTATTGTTATGATTCTTGATATTCCAGTCATGTTTCCAGTTGTGATACTTATCATGATTTCCTTGATTCCAGTGATGATTCCGGTCTTAACTATTACTTGTTCCTGCTTTGGATTTATGTTGTACTTGTTATGCATCCCCGTTATGACTATCATATGATTTGCATCTCTGATTCTATACGCTTGGATATTTCTGTGGCATGAGATAAAGGTATATAGATGAGGGTTTCCTTGTTTGGATTATTCCTTCGATGTATTAGTCTCATGGGACCGTGACTTAAGCGTATACAATCACTTTTGCTTATAATCAGTTTTACCTTGGATTTCCGGTTTTCTGATGATTGTATTATGACCGTCCATATATGTATTTCATTTGTGTTCTAACCCTCCTGTCTTCTGTACTTGACACTCGTACTCATCCTGGTTCGCCACCTGGCATTGTATCATACTCGCCTGGGGAGTTTCACTGACTCCCCTGGATTCTCATGTCCAGGTCATGGAGCTTGGAGCGCGAGGATTTCCCCCTGTTATTGATCAGAGTAGCGCAGCGGTAGCGTGGTCTCTCCAGTTACCTCGTGAGCACTCTTTTGTACTGTTCATATACATGTATCTTTTATGTTGTACATACATGTATATCTTTTGTATTCCCGCATTTGCGCATCAGTGATATAATATTATTGTTAATATTGGATCACTTCTGGTGATAATTCTGTAATTGTATATATGTGTTGGAATGTATAATGCACCATTTGCTTCCGTACTCTGATTCTTGTCTGTACTGATGCTTAGCGTATATACGGGAGGGTAGTTCTGACCTACGTATATACGTTGCAGTGACGTCCCCGTATCGCCGGGATCGGGGCGTTACAGGATGGTATCAGAGCTTAGGCTCTAACTTCCTCAGTACGTCCAGAGGGCAAATTAATGGTAATGAAATTTGCAACTGGAATACATGAGTCTTGGTTATACATTCCAACTACAAGTGCAGAGTTATCTATTTCTTGACTATCCTTCCTTTGATTCCTAAATCCTTTCCATATCCCTTCCCTGTTTTGGTTTTATGAAGCCTTATACTATCTTAAGATATGACTAGACTAGGAAGGTAGTGGCTGGTTCTGCATGAAGCTATTATGTGATCTCTTCGGTGAATTCTATGAAGCTTGGTATTCTCCAGATCGATTATGATCTGGCTATCTTTCAGAAGTCAGCAGTTGGGATTCTCTACGGATATTCTACATTCTCTACTATATCGTTCAGAGTGATTGATGCCTGGTATTCGGGATTCTTAATTATCGGTCTTCTTTATTATTATGCTCAGGACTATCAGGGTTTTCTTTATCTTCGGTATTCTGGCTCATTTATTGCACAGCCACGACATCAGCAGTATTATTCAGCATTATTCGAAGATTTATACAGCCGGAGGTACAGAAGATGATTATTGTTCAGCCAACTTGAGAGCCCTACCTCTAGTGCTTCATATCTTAACCGGTATAAAATTCCACCGCTGTCCCCTTGTATTCAATTTACCCCTTAACGAAATTGCGAGGACGCAATTTTTTGTAAGGTGGGTGGATTGTAATACCCCGTTCCCGGAATACGTACTTAGTTGCGTATTCAGATTTTCGGTCGTATTTTTCGATTTGTTTCCTGTATTTATTCTGTATTATGAATTCCTTTTATGACTGTTTTGTCTTGGATTTGGATTCGTGGATTCGGAGTCAGCCCTAGTCTGAACCGAAGGCCCGATCCTAGTGTATTACTCGATTTGATCTTTCCGGTATTCTGATTTGACCGATTTCTGTTTCAAATACCATTTTCCAATATTATATATTTTCTATGATTTTCTAGATTTTTCTGAAATTAAAATGAAAGTTTTCAAAACCGGTGTCGGCCAGTGCCGCTGACCGATTCCTAGATTTTTAATTCTCAACAGTTTGGAATTTCATGATGATTCTTTAGACTTTATTTCTTAGAATCACATTTCTTACCTACATGCTTTTTCTGAGGATTTTATGATTTTATGAAAAATTCCATCGGAGTCGGTAGATAACTGGTTCCGGGATTTTTAGTTTCAAACTATAAAGTATTTCTTCAAACGGATTTCACTATTGGTCTTTATATATTATTATTGATTTTTGGTAATTATTTCGGGTCGTTCCGAGATACTTGAATTTCGGACGATTCCGATATTTTTCCCGAAAGGTTTCCGCATCCACAACTGAATCCCGGGAATCCGCCACTTCCATTATTTTTCATCTCCTTCCCAAGAAAATATCTTCTCATTATAATTTATTTTCCTTTTTTCCTTTTCCTTTATTTCTTTCCTTCCTCCACTAACCAAAGCCTTTTCCAATTTTCCAATAATTCCAATTTTCCACATAATCCCACTCACTTTCACCTAATCCTTTTTAAATCCCACTCATTCTCTCTCTCCCCCATGGCCGGCCAAGTGGCCAAGTGAGGGACACCTCACCCTCCCCCTTTTTACACAAAACCCTCTCACTTCCATTGGATTTGCATCTCCTTCATAAAATCCAAAACATATAAATGCTTTTACTTTACATTTCTATTTCATTTTTCCTTTCTTCTCTCCACCATCTCTTCTCCACCAAAACCCTAACCTCCTTCAACTCCTCTTCATCTCCATCACCACAACAACAACCACCAACTCCCAAGAGATCACCAAGGTCATCTTCCTCCTCCTTCATCACCATGGGAAGCCACCACAAGGTCACCAACACCAACAACAAAGCCTCCAACCTCCACCTTCTTCTTCATCATCAACTTCCATCACCACCTCCATCACTCCAACACCTTGTACTTCTTTTAGGTAAGTGTTCTTCTTCACCAAGCCTTGGTAAATTCTTAGTATACTTAGGTTTGCTTATCATGTTCAATTATGTCTTCAATTCTTGTTATTTAGCCATCAAACCCAACCCTAGAAAATCTGTCCTGTGTGCTGTTTCCAGTCGACTAGTCGACTAGACCTGTAGATTAGTCGACTAGAAAACCCTAGCTGAAACGTAACCTTTCTGGAGCACAGTTTTAGTCGACTTAGGTTATTTATTAGTCGACTAGAAACCTTGATTAGTCGACTACTCCCTTGACCCTAGTCGACTAACCCTTCCTGGACCAGAAACCTTAACTCTCTGTATCACAGTATTAGTCGACTTAGCCTAACTATCAGTCGACTTGTCATGTCTGTTAGTCGACTACCCCTATGACCCTAGTCGACTAACTTTTCCTGAATCTGAATATCAACTCTCTGGAACCCAGTATTAGTCGACTATACCAGACTGTTAGTCGACTAACCCCTTTATTAGTCGACTACTCATCCTACCCTAGTCGACTAATTCTGTCTGTTTGTTACAGTTAATTACCTTCTCAAACTTGGATCTTATACTTGGTTTATATGTGGTATATTATACTTCTTGACTTGTATCTTGACTAACATCATCTTCACTTCTCTCTTTCTCTCTCCTCTTCACTCTACATATATATATCATAGTTTATGGCGTGCCCCGGATTTCGTTGATTTCGGATCTTTCGGCGCTTTGAGGTTTAGGCGAGTATTCTCACTCGCTACTTTCTTGTATGCGAGTAGTCTCGCTCTTCTCTTATCTCTATTTGAGTTTCCAGTTTCGTCGGAACGATAAGTATTTCATTTCCTATTTTCATGTATTTGATTCCATGTCTATATATATCTTTTGATGCTTTTATACCATGCGTGGCCGACCCTTCGTGGTCGTTGACTTCTTGATTTCTGCTATGTTATCACTGCCATGTTATTGCCTCAGACATATCAGTTGCATGCTTACTTTTAACACATGTATATCACCTTACATCTGGCGTGGTATCACCTGACTCCCAGTATGTTATCACCTGACTACCCGACATGCCACTATCTGGCAAGACCATCTTGTTATGTCATGACTGACCCAGACTTATTATCAATCCATTGTTATGCATGTTACTTGATATACATCACCACTTATCATGCTATCTCTTGATACCAAGCATGGTACACCGATTCTTATAATTATCACGATAATGGGAGTGTAGTACCTGATTACAGTTATGTATTACCGTTATGATTACAGTTATGATCCTACTCATTCCCATAATCTGATAATCATATTAATAAGCTATAAAAAGGACAACTTGTACGGGAATGGGAGGAAGTGATGGATGCCGGAATGATACCTTGCTTATAGTGATGGAATAAAGTATATATATATATACATATATATATATACAATGGTGGAAGTGTTTTGATATTACTGATTATACCTACCGGTTTCAGGGGTATGGAACTACTATAAGAAAGACTATCAGTTCTCCATCGGCTTCCGTTAACAACCTTGGCTAGCTTATATATGGATGTATGTGAGTTGGCCGTACACCGAGCCACATACCTAGATATATGGGTTAGACGAGTAATAATAATAATAATATTAATAATTGATACTGTCATGGGTATTGTTATGATTCTTGATATTCCAGTCATGTTTCCAGTTGTGATACTTATCATGATTTCCTTGATTCCAGTGATGATTCCGGTCTTAACTATTACTTGTTCCTGCTTTGGATTTATGTTGTACTTGTTATGCATCCCCGTTATGACTATCATATGATTTGCATCTCTGATTCTATACGCTTGGATATTTCTGTGGCATGAGATAAAGGTATATAGATGAGGGTTTCCTTGTTTGGATTATTCCTTCGATGTATTAGTCTCATGGGACCGTGACTTAAGCGTATACAATCACTTTTGCTTATAATCAGTTTTACCTTGGATTTCCGGTTTTCTGATGATTGTATTATGACCGTCCATATATGTATTTCATTTGTGTTCTAACCCTCCTGTCTTCTGTACTTGACACTCGTACTCATCCTGGTTCGCCACCTGGCATTGTATCATACTCGCCTGGGGAGTTTCACTGACTCCCCTGGATTCTCATGTCCAGGTCATGGAGCTTGGAGCGTGAGGATTTCCCCCAGTTATTGATCAGAGTAGCGCAGCGGTAGCGTGGTCTCTCCAGTTACCTCGTGAGCACTCTTTTGTACTGTTCATATACATGTATCTTTTATGTTGTCCATACATGTATATCTTTTGTATTCCCGCATTTGCGCATCAGTGATATAATATTATTGTTAATATTGGATCACTTCTGGTGATAATTCTGTAATTGTATATATGTGTTGGAATGTATAATGCACCATTTGCTTCCGTACTCTGATTCTTGTCTGTACTGATGCTTAGCGTATATACGGGAGGGTAGTTCTGACCTACGTATATACGTTGCAGTGACGTCCCCGTATCGCCGGGATCGGGGCGTTACATGAGGATTTGCTAAAAATCCTAAGGGACCTGTTCCCATTTGATTCCCTCTCCAAAATCACTTACCAATTCCCATCCATGGAATGGTAAGACCACATATAAAGGTATTCATCTCCTTTGTAAGATGGCTAGTCTAACCTATCATGTTAACACTAAACCTCTGGTAGCAAGACTATAATCTACTCCCCAACGGATAAAAGCAATATCCCCAGTGAATAAACCCCACTTGTCATTCTTTTCAGCCGGACGACATGTCCACTCAAATTACTAGACGTTCAAGTACCTCTAACAGTAAATGAATCCTTGTCAAGTTAACATCACACCTCTGAAAAATTGCTTTACAAATCCCCACGTTAACGATCACCTCTGACATGTAATCTCTTATGAGATTCATTTTCTAACCCCCTGACGAGTTTCTGATAATCAGTCCTCAGTAGACTTTTCTGGTTGTCACGTTAACAATATACCTCTAACAATTTCCTCCAAATAACACCCGAAAGAGATATCAAAATCCCCATGGAGTTAATAATCAAGTCTGATTTCCCCCAGTGGAATTATTTCTTTGTCATCATGTCTAGTTCGTCACCTCTGAATGACAAAACTTTGAGCTTGGTGGCTTCTCAATCGGTTACGTCATCGTGACCTCTGAACCGACAGATAGCCAAGTCTCACCTTCCAGTCTAGTAGAAACTATTTCTATGTCATCATGTCCAGTTTGTCACCTTTGAATGACAAAACTTTGAGCTTGGTGGCTTCTCAATCGGTTACGTTATCGCGACCTCTGAACCGACAGACAGCCAAGTCTCACCTTCCAGTCCGGTAAGGACTATTTCTTTGTCATCAAGTCCAGTTCGTCACCTCTAAATGATAAAATTTCGAGCTTTGTGGCTTCTCAATCGGTTACGTCATCGCGACCTCTGAACCGACAGATAACCAAGTCTCATCTTTCAGTCCAGTAGGGACTATTTCTTTGTCATCATGTCCAGTTCGTCACCTCTGAATGACAAAACTTAGAGCTTGGTGGCTTCTCAATCAGTTACGTCATCACGACCTCTAAATTGACAGATAGCCAAGTCTCATCTTTCAGTCCAGTAGGGAGTATTTCTTTGTCATCATGTCCAGTTCGTTACCTCTGAATGACAAAATTTTGAGCTTGGTGGCTTCTCAATCGGTTACGTCATCGCGACCTCTGAACCGACAGATAGCCAAGTCTCACCTTCCAGTCCAGTAGGGACTATTTCTTTATCCTCATGTCCAGTTCGTCACCTCTGAATGACAAAACTTTGAGCTTGGCGGCTTCTCAATCGGTTACGTCATCGCGACCTCTGAACCGATAGATAGCCAAGTCTCACCTTCCAGTCCAGTAGGGACTATTTCTTTGTCATCATGTCCAATTCGTCACCTCTGAATGATAAAACTTTGAGTTTGGTGGATTCTCAATCGGTTACGTCATCGCGACCTCTGAACCGACAGATACCCAAGTCTCATCTTTCAGTCCAGTAGGGACTATTTCTTTGTCATCATGTCCAGTTCGTCACCTCTGAATGACAAATTTTGAGCTTGGTGGCTTCTCAATTGGTTACGTCATCGCGACCTCTGAACCGACAGATAGCCAAGTCTCATCTTTCAGTCCAGTAGGGACTATTTCTTTGTTATCATGTCCAGTTCGTCACCTCTGAATGACAAATTTTAAGCTTGGTGGCTGTTCAATCGGTACGTCATCGCGACCTCTGAACCGACAGATAGCCAAGTCTCATCTTTCAGTACAGTAGGGCTATTTCTTTATCATCATGTCCAGTTCGTCACCTCTGAATGACAAAATTTTGAGCTTGGTGGCTTCTCAATCGATTACGTAATCGCGACCTCTGAACCGACAGATAGCCAAGTCTCATCTTTCAGTCCAGTAGGGACTATTTCTTTGTTATCATGTCCAGTTCGTCACCTCTGAATGACAAAATTTTGAGCTTGGTGGCTTCTCAATCGGTTACGTCATCGCGACCTCTGAACCGACAGATAGCCAAGTCTCATCTTTCAGTCAAGTAAGGACTATTTCTTTGTCATCATGTCCAGTTCGTCACCTCTGAATGACAAAATTTTGAGCTTGGTGGCTTCTCAATTGATTACGTCATCGCGACCTCTGAACCGACAGATAGCTAAGTCTCATCTTTCAGTCCAGTAGGGACTATTTCTTTGTCATCATGTCCAGTTCGTCACCTCTGAATGACAAAATTTTAAGCTTAGTGGCTTCTCAATCGGTTACGTCATCGTGACCTCTGAACCGACAGATAGCCAAGTCTCACCTTCCAGTCCAGTAGGGACTATTTCTTTGTCATCTTGTCCAGTTCGTCACCTCTGAATGACAAAATTTTGAGCTTGGTGGCTTCTCAATCGGTTACATCATTGCGACCTCTGAACCGACAGATAGCCAAGTCTCATCTTTCAGTCCAGTAGGGACTATTTCTTTGTCATCATATGATAAAATTTTGAGCTTGGTGGCTTCTCAATCGGTTACGTCATCGTGACCTCTGAACCGACAGATAGCCAAGTCTCATTTTTCAGTCCAGTAGGGACTATTTCTTTGTCATCATGTCCAGTTCGTCACCTCTGAATGACAAAATTTTGAGCTTGGTGGCTTCTCAATCGGTTACGTCATCGCGACCTCCGAACTGACAGATAGCCAAGTCTCATCTTTCAGTCCAGTAGGGACTATTTTTTTGTCATCATATGACAAAAATTTGAGCTTGGTGGCTTCTCAATCGGTTACATCATCCCGACCTCTGAACTGGCAGATAGCCAAGTCTCATCTTTCAGTCCAGTAGGGACTATTTCTTTATCATCATATGATAAAATTTTAAGCTTGGCGTCTTCTCAATCGGTTTTGTCATTGCGACCTCTGAACCGACAGATAGCCAAGTCTCATCTTTTAGTCCAGTAAGGACTATTTTCTCAAATGTGTGACTAACTTTATCAGCTTATCACCACTGATTGGATTAGTTATATCATTATTCCGCTTCCTTTTGAGGATTGCGATACAACTTGAAAGCAAGAATTGAAAATTCAGAAGATAAAACATGTTGGAAATGCAACAGGGGAGTCAGATAAAATCACCTTTTATTGATTCCAAAAGAGGGATACAAGGATGCTCGGATTACAAGCTACGAGGGTGCTTCGTAGGATTTGATCCGTTCTTCAAGAGTGGCCAGCCTATTCTTCCTCTCCTCAGCAGCCCTGATAAGTGCCTGCGACCTCAATTCGGCCTCATTAAAGCTCACTGTCTGGGCCAGGCGAGCTTTAATTTCAACCAAAGTTGCCCTCTGTGCTAGCTCCTGCCGTAAGACTTCGTCATTTTGGGCCTTAAGCTGCTCTAGCCGAGCAATCTCTTCAAGACTCACTGGTTCAGCCTTGGACAAAAGAAGATTAGCCTTCCTGATAATTTCCTTGGCCTTTTCAATCTTATCCTCGGAGTCAAGAAAGGCGCTAGTTGAAGCATCTATGTCATCCCCAAGTTCTACTCTCCTCATCTCCAAGGATTTCAAGTTGGAGGAAATTGCCTTAGCGGCTTCTTGAGCGGCGAGACGGGCTTCACGCATTTGAGCAGCAAGGTGCGCAAGCGGTTCATTAACTAAAGGCTCCAGATCTGAATGGCTAAGGGTGCCATTCGTCCACATCCCTCTCAAGCCTGTCCACTAGAAGCTCCAACGCGAAGGCCTGGTTGTTCCCCTCAAAGTCTCGAATACTGTCAATAGTTCGGGAGAGGACCACCTTGGGAGCGAGAATGAGGTAGTCGAGCCCTTCAAGACCAAAGCAACGCACCGCTTCATGCCCTTATAAAAGCTGTCGACTAGCTCAGCCACGGATTTATTCTTGGCCTCAACTACTCCCGGTGAACGAGCAGCCTCTGTAGACAAAGCTTCCACCGGTTTCACTGACATAACTGTGAAAGGAATAGTAAAAGCACTGGCTTGAGCAACATGAGGGATCGCCGGTGATCTCGGAGGAGTCCTCATTGAAACCAGTACACTAGCCACAACCGAAGTAGGGCTAGTGACTATTTCTGGGAGAGCTGGCTCAACAACCAGTGTCGGAGAAGTAGGACTGGTAATCACCTTCTGCTCCACACTTGACAAGATAGGCGGCACTGGCAAAACCAATGGCACCTTACTTACCGATATAGTTGGAAGTGAGGTTGGTTCCGTGACTACTGTTCCCTTAATCCCCCTTCCTCTGGCCGGTTCGGGCTAATAGGAAGGTAAGCCGTGATACAAGGCATCCAACTCAGCAGCATCCGTCGCGGTCGAAGTACTTCCTTCACCTCGATTCCCTCAGAAAGAATGGCTGGCTCCCTCGAAGTCAATGCCCCAGAGGCTGGTAATATCTGAAAATGAACTCGGTGTGTAATATGGATTATTATTGAAGTTGGAAAAATTATTATTATAATCCATATCACACAATACAAAAAAAAGAAAGAAAATACAAATAAGCAAACAAATAAAAGAGAAAAAAAATTCTAAACTAAGTTAGGGTAGACCTAGACCTAGACGACTCCTAACTGGTTAGACTGTCCACGGGAGGTTTAATGTAGACTTTGACCACAAGCTAATCAGCCAGGTCAGGGCAAGGTTGGTAGGAGGTTTTCCGTCAAAAGACTTTCCTTAATTAAATAACCACCAACCTTCGGGCTTTCGGCCCTTAATCCCTTTCCTAGACACTGATTTGGCAAGAGTCAAGTTCTAACACCTTTCCCCTTAGGATAATCTCCTAATTGAGTCCGAGATGTCCCTAGGGCCAACGTCTACTCATTTTAAGTTAGGCTTGGGTTAGTGAGTGCTTGGATTCTGATTTTTGGGCTAAGGAAGGGTGATTAAATCTCCACCTTATCTTGTTATTGGGTTGGTGCCCTTAAAATCAATTAGTGCAAGTGTACAAGATATGTAAGATTCACTCAAAGCGATATAAATCAACCAAGAAGTGAGTCCTATGCTAAATGCAATGCATACGTACCTTGCTTCAGCACTCTTCAACAGTAAAATAAAGGAATTGAAATGACACGTGCCTAAGATGTAAACGTCTAATCAATTTTTTTTAACTTTTTCAATAAACTTTTTACTGTTGGTTTATTAGCAGGTTTATGGTGATGGCATATAAGAAATAAAGATGCAGCAAGCTATGTTTTTGGCAAAGTAAGCAACCCTGCACAAAATCTATTAGTAGTCAACTCTTCTTTGCCGCAGATCCGCGACTTTGGCCGCGCAAATGCGGCAAATCAGAGGGCCCTTGGTCTCTGCTTTCTACAGCAGAGGCCCAAGACCACTTGTATGTCACTGCAACCTTAATTTCCTGCTTTGCTTGCCCTATAACCTGCAACAGAGAAGAAAATTCGTTTAGTTCTAAAAAAATTTCAATAAAAATTCAGATTTCAAAAAAAACGTTACCCTCCCCGGCAACGGCGCCAAAATTTGATTGAGGCTAAACCTGCACACAAAATACGGAATTATAGAACTTAAGAAAGAAGATGTGCAAGTGCTCAATTCTTCCGCTATAGCAAGTGGCTATGCGGGTCGTGATCCACAAGGAGGGTTTTGCGATAGAAGCGTTTACGTTCTTTATTGAAATCGTTATGAAAACCAAACGAGAGTTCTTCTCTGTTTTTAAGTTAACAAAAAGAAAAAGAAGTAATAGTTAAAGTTAAGAAGAAAGTGAGAGATGAAGAAGGTGGAAACAATCAGAAAACGGCGAAAGAAAGCGATTATGTACAGGTGAGTCGAAAGAGAATGATTTGGAAGAGGTGGTTGGTGATCTAAACTAAGAAATAAAAGAAAAGAACGAAAGAAGAGTGAAGAATACTTACCTAGATTGATTTATGACTTACTTGGAAACCTTTGCTTGTTCTACCTTTGCTTTGGAGGCGTTCAACGCATAGATCATAAGCTGGAGCTCAGTCCCTGTTCGCATTATATCATCAAGTCTAGCACAAGCATGAAGTGATACGTTTTGAGGAGGAGAACGTCTTCATGAACTATCGTTGGCACTCTCATAACATCGGTGTACTTGTTCTTTGGAATTCACTTGTAAACTCAACAAAAACAAACGAGGTAAAGTAGAAGAGGAAAACGAAAACAAAAGAAAATGAAAGTAAAGAAGAACATAAACAATTGTTACCTTTATTGCTTGAAACTATGGAAGAAAGGAGGAGGGTACATCGGTGTCACTCTCAACATATGCCTCTCTCTCTCTCTCTCTCTTACTTACATGAATCATCATCTAACCTAAGCTACATACAAGTTACATAAAAAGAAAAACCTAAACTACAAAATGGAAAACTAGTCTAAACCTATCTCTGCATTGGCCTCCCATTTTGCGTGCAAAGACTACCCTTTTATAGGCATAACCCACACGAGGGGGATCCCGGGGAGATCGGGGGAGCAAACGCTCCCCCTAACTCCCCAACAATGCCGCGGAAACGCGGCGAAGGCCGCGTTTCCGTGGCCAGGGTGTGGCCAGGTGGCCACACCCTGTTGGTGGGTCGCCCAGGTATTCCCCTCTGCTTTTATCTTGAGTTGGTTTCTTCGTTTGAGTCCCGGATTCTGACGAAATGGCCTTTGATTCTTGGCTTTAACCGATTGATTCTGAGAGGATTCTTCTCAACCGGTTTTCAACCTCTTGATTTTGCCCTGATTTCTTGAGTGCGAATTTATTCTGATTTAACTTAGAATTTTAGTGGGCTTTTGGGCTCATTTCTCTTCATCTCCTTTAAGAATGGGCCTGCAAATAAATTAAGCAATTAATTAGGACAATGCAAAGTTTTATTCTAAAATAAGTATGAAAATATGATATTAAATATGCAACATTAGTGACCAATCACACCCCCATACCTATCTTTTGCTCGTCCTCGAGCAAAACAACCAAACTATACTAAGGATTATTAGACCACTTTCGCAGGTCGCGTGATTGCACTGAGCATGTGCAACAAGCCGTTAAACCTCTAGGTTCCCCCTAGAGGACGAGTTTTGTCTCGTGAGGGTTTTCAGCGGATTGCACCCACAAAATCCATAAAGAAAGAGAAATAGAGAGTTAGTATTTTCGAAAAGCATTTTGAAAGAGAAAAATATTTGAAATATGATTGTAAGATCTAAGCAATCTATAAGTTATAGGAAAACCGAATTTTTCATTCCTAAACTTAGTCTCTATTCAAAAATTTGTTATCAATCAAAGTAAGGAGTCAAATTGTACTTCTCATCTAGTCTATTACTTTACCCTAAGGCATAAGCACCTTGTGAATGTGAAAATTTTGACTAAGGGTTCATTAACTCTAACTCTTATGCCTTATTTATTTATATATACTTTTTTTTTTGGTGGTATTATTCCTTAGTTCTATTAGGCTTTCTAATCTGCCCATGTAACGAGCCTCTAATCGATGACTCCCAAACCAAACGGTCTTAGGGCACCAGGTGAGAAAACACCCCCAAGGACTTAAGGACTCGAGCAAACAAGGCCACAAAACTAAGGATTTTATTATATGAACCTCTTTTAGGCGTGAATACTTATGCTTTATTAGGCACAAATACCCAGCTTAATCAGAGGATTTTTCTTTTCAAACTTATCTAATCATCTTTCGCATAAATACTAAGGCTTGCTTAGGCCAAAGCACCTAGCTAATCAATAATTAGACTTGTTTTTTATTTTTTATTTTTTATAAGGCATAAGTGTAACGCCCCGGTTCCACGGATACGGGGACGTCACTGCAACGTATATACGTAGGTCAGAATTGCCCCCACATATATACGCTAAGCATAAAAGTACAACAAGAAACCAGAGTACACACGAAGCGTGGTATTCATACATATGCCAACACAAGAAATACACATACAAAGTTATCACAGGATATTATAAAGTATTACACATTACATGTGTATTACATCATAACCAAGTCCAAAAGAGAAATATACAAGATATACACAAAAGCTCACGAGTAGGATGGAGATCCCGAGAGTCAAAAGAAGAGCCCGGCACGAAGGAAGAAGAGCTAGCCTGCCTGCTCACTAGAGGAAGCTCAATCTACAGTGGATGGCTCCACTACGATCCAAGCTTCGAAATCTGAATATGCAAATCCAAAGGGTCAAGACATATAATAGTAAAAAACTATAGCCAAGTGGCTACGAGACATGAATAAGTAAGATGGAACAGTAATAGAAACATGAACCAGCGAGTAATGGAAGTATAATGAATCAAAGTCCGGAAAACATAGTAGATTACGATAGAAACATGTAGGAGGTATAACAGGAACTAGAATCATCATGTATCAAGTCTAACAAGAATACAGGAATCATAACAAGGATTATGACATAACAGGTATAGTAGGAGTCATAACATATCAGGTATCTAATGGAAACTATAACAGGAATTATAATAAGTCTTATTATTATTACTCGTCTAACCCATATATCTAGGTATGTGTCTCGGCATATACCCGGTATATATCCCAACTCACATACATCCATATATAAGGAAGTCGAGGTTGTTATTGGAAACAACGGTTGTATCAACGAACTATGTTTACAGTGGGTCCCGTACATACCCGGGACTACGGTCCAGGGTTGTTCCGTTGCATGGAAACGGAAACCAGCCGCAAGGCTTATTCAGGAGGAGGGACTTATGTATGCCCGTTAAAACTGGGGTGTAGGGAGCCAGCTCTCCCCTCGGTCCCCTGGAGTACCACAGGTCAGACCGGATATAGTGCACAATACCTAAAGCCACTGTAAACACGAACACATATCGATATCCGCATATTTCCCCCGACCCAATACAAGTTGGTCCATTTTAGGATTTAATAGTTTCATTGTCACTTTACGGGAAAATAGGAAATGGACATGATCAGGAATAAAGAGTACAGAAGCACTATATAGTCAGGTCACTGCATGTAAAGCAGGAAAACATGTCACTGATCATGATACAGATAACAAGTCAAAGTTCCCGTAAAGATGACAATCACAAGTCAGGTATATCATGCTGGGTATAAAGTGATAGCATGATAGGGTGATGATATATAACAAGTAACCAATCATGATATGAGATGGAGAATAGTCAGGGTAAGCCAAGGTACAACATAAAGGTCTTGCCAAATAGTGGCATGCCAAGTAGTCAAGTGATAACACACTAGCGGTCAGGTGATATACATGTGTTAAAAGGAAACATTAATCTGACAGTCTGGAGTAATGACATGGCAATGATAATATAACTGAAACTCAGAGTTCAATGACCACGAAGGGTCAGCCACGCATGGTGTACGATAAAGAAGTAGGCATAACACAGGCATAGTACATGTACAAGAATAAAACTACCCTAACACATGCAGTTGCAGGGCAATACATAGACATGGAATTATGAAGTGACAAGAGGTGATACACATCAAGCAATTTGTCATGAAGTACAGGTAAGAACGATATATAGTACATGTACAAAGGGTAAGATCTAATTTCAGAAAGAATAGAAATCAGCAATTTTGGCCCAAAACTAGACTAACGGTCGACTGGGTCAAAATGGCCGGTCGACCGGAAAAATGCCGTGAGCTCCAGGTTTGGTCGGTCGACTTCCGGTCGACTGCCGGTCGACCGGAGATACAACTAACGGTCGACTGCCGGTCGACCGATACAAGGCCGTGAGCTCCAGGTTTGGCCGGTCGATAGCCGGTCGACTGCCGGTCGACCGGACTATCCCAACGTGCACGCTGTGCACGTCGGTCCACTGCCGGTCGACCTCCGGTCGACCGGACTCCTGAAATAGGCTGCTGTTGGTCTAAAAATCAGATTTTTGTGTGGTTGATTTTGATAGGCTAAAAATAGGATTTTGATGACATAATTAAACATGAATTATCAACACAAGGATATAAGGAAGTTTACAAATCTTGGTGAGTAAATATACTCACATAGATCGGTTATGGGAAGCTTGAAGAGATCGTGGTCGGAAGTGATCCACGGCGATGCAATCGACGAAGGAGGAGACGATCCCAATCCAAGTAGTTGGTTGAAGATGGAGAAGACCTTGGTGATGCCCTTGGAAGTTGTAGGTTGAAGTTGAGATGAAGGAAGAACTTTGGTGAAGGCTATCTCTTTTGTGAAGTGAAGTAAAGAAAGAGATTGAAATGAAAGGGAAAAGATTAAATAGGATTTGGATTTAGAGAAGGGGTTGTAATTAAATAGAAGAGAGGGGGTTTTGTGTAAAATAGGGGGTGAGGTGTCCCTTGGCCAATAGGGGCTTGCCAAGTGGGGGATGAGGTGTTCTCCTTGGCCAATCAAGGCTTGCCAAAGAGGTGGTGAGGTGGAGATTTTGTGTGGTGGAGATTAAAGGAAGTGTGTGGAAGGTGGTGAGGTGGAGGGTGAGGTGGAGAAGCTTAGGGATGAAGTAAAGGAACTTGTGGTGGAGGTTAAAGGAAAAAGAAAATAGGGAAAGGAAAAGGAAATGGAAAAGGGAAGAAATTCTCTTGGAAAGGAAAATAAAAATAATGAAAGTGGCGGATTTCCGGAATTGAGTCGTAAATGCGGAAATCTTTCGGGAAAATACCGGATACGTCCCGAAATCAAGTATCTCGGAACGACCCGAAATAAATATCAAAAATCTAAAATATTATATTAAGAATAATAGTGAAATCCGTTTTAAGAAATACTTTATAGTTTTAAAACTAAAAATCTCGGAATCAGTTACCTACCGACTCCAAAAGAATTTTCATAAAATCATAAAATCCTCATAAAAAGAATTTAGATAAGAAATAGGATTCCAAGAAATAAAGTCTAAAGGACTATCTAGAAATTCCTAACTGTTTGTGAAATAAAAATACTGGAATCAGTCTTCTACCGACTCCGGTGGAATATCCATAAATTCGTAAAATCTTCAGAAAAAGTATTTAAGTAATAAACATAATTCTAAGAAGAAATGTCTAAAGAATCTTCTAGAAATTCTAAACAGTTTGTAAGATAAAAATTCGGGAATCGATCAGCGGCACTGGTCGACACCGATTTTGAAGAAATTCCTTTTAATTCCGGAAAATTCCAGAAAATCATATAAAATATATTATATTGGAAAATAATATTTGAAACTGAAATCGATCAAATCAAAGACTAAATCGAATAATATACTATGATCGGGCCTTCGGTTCAGGCTAAGGCTGACTCCGAGTCCACGAATCCAAATATAAGATAAAACAATTATACAAGGAATTCATAATACAAAATAAATACAGGAAACAAATCGAAAAAAATACGACCGAAAATCTGAATACGCAACTAAGTACGTATTCCGGGAACGGGGTATTACAATCCACCCACCTTACAAAAAATTGCGTCCTCGCAATTTCATTAAGGGGTAAATTGAATACAAAGGGGACAATGGCTGGAATAAAGGCCTCATAAAACCAAAACAGGGAATAAGATAAACACATGAAGGATCAGAATAGACAATGAAAGAATGATAAGGGAAAATATTTAGAATGATAACCAACTTAATACAAGATCTGGGGTAGTGGTTACCATAATATCCTAAGGTTCCGGATCGGGACACTGGCCTTCACGCTCTGCTGCACTGACTGATGCCTCTGTTGCCTGATCTGTTCCAGTTTTCACTCCCCTCTGCTGTTGATCATTCTGTTGGGGTGGAACAGGTTCTGGATTCCTCCTTGGTGGCGGGGCTGGAAGTGCTGGGGCTGAACGAGCTGGTCTGACTGGTGCCACCTGTCCAAACTTCCTGTGTGGGCAATCCCTTAGCATATGTCTCCCTGACCCACACACTAAACACAATCCCTTAGCCATTCGACAATCTCTCTTAAAATGTCCGGGTTTGTGGCAGAAATTGCATGTGTTCCCAGGAAGAGGACGTTGGAACGGTCGCTTGGTCTTCGGGCCATTGATTGTCCTGGTCGTACCTCCTTCATTCACTTCATTCATCAACTGCAAAGCCCTCTTCATCAACTGCAAGGCCTTCTTAACTGACTTGTTCTGCACTTGATTCTCACTCTTCTGCTCCAATCCTCGTTCCACTCCACGGGAAACATTGGATGCTTGCCCAGCGTCCATACCTTAGTTGATGAAAGATAACTGGAAAGAGTTGGAAGAATGGAAGGATTTCAGGATATGAAGGAAGGAATCAAGAAGAACTAGATAAATCAAGAAGGACTAGATAACTTTGTACATTGTAGTTGGCATTAGCAAATTACAATAATTTGCTGCTTGATTGTACTTTAGGTTTGAGAGCCTAAGCTCTGATACCAACCTGTAACGCCCCGGTTCCACGGATACGGGGACGTCACTGCAACGTATATACGTAGGTCAGAATTGCCCCCACATATATACGCTAAGCATAAAAGTACAACAAGAAACCAGAGTACACACGAAGCGTGGTATTCATACATATGCCAACACAAGAAATACACATACAAAGTTATCACAGGATATTATAAAGTATTACACATTACATGTGTATTACATCATAACCAAGTCCAAAAGAGAAATATACAAGATATACACAAAAGCTCACGAGTAGGATGGAGATCCCGAGAGTCAAAAGAAGAGCCCGGCACGAAGGAAGAAGAGCTAGCCTGCCTGCTCACTAGAGGAAGCTCAATCTACAGTGGATGGCTCCACTACGATCCAAGCTTCGAAATCTGAATATGCAAATCCAAAGGGTCAAGACATATAATAGTAAACAACTATAGCCAAGTGGCTACGAGACATGAATAAGTAAGATGGAACAGTAATAGAAACATGAACCAGCGAGTAATGGAAGTATAATGAATCAAAGTCCGGAAAACATAGTAGATTACGATAGAAACATGTAGGAGGTATAACAGGAACTAGAATCATCATGTATCAAGTCTAACAAGAATACAGGAATCATAACAAGGATTATGACATAACAGGTATAGTAGGAGTCATAACATATCAGGTATCTAATGGAAACTATAACAGGAATTATAATAAGTCTTATTATTATTACTCGTCTAACCCATATATCTAGGTATGTGTCTCGGCATATACCCGGTATATATCCCAACTCACATACATCCATATATAAGGAAGTCGAGGTTGTTATTGGAAACAACGGTTGTATCAACGAACTATGTTTACAGTGGGTCCCGTACATACCCGGGACTACGGTCCAGGGTTGTTCCGTTGCATGGAAACGGAAACCAGCCGCAAGGCTTATCCAGGAGGAGGGACTTATGTATGCCCGTTAAAACTGGGGTGTAGGGAGCCAGCTCTCCCCTCGGTCCCCTGGAGTACCACAGGTCAGACCGGATATAGTGCACAATACCTAAAGCCACTGTAAACACGAACACATATCGATATCCGCATATTTCCCCCGACCCAATACAAGTTGGTCCATTTTAGGATTTAATAGTTTCATTGTCACTTTACGGGAAAAATAGGAAATGGACATGATCAGGAATAAAGAGTATAGAAGCACTATATAGTCAGGTCACTGCATGTAAAGCAGGAAAACATGTCACTGATCATGATACAGATAACAAGTCAAAGTTCCTGTAAAGATGACAATCACAAGTCAGGTATATCATGCTGGGTATAAAGTGATAGCATGATAGGGTGATGATATATAACAAGTAACCAATCATGATATGAGATGGAGAATAGTCAGGGTAAGTCAAGGTACAACATAAAGGTCTTGCCAAATAGTGGCATGCCAAGTAGTCAAGTGATAACACACTAGCGGTCAGGTGATATACATGTGTTAAAAGGAAACATTAATCTGACAGTCTGGAGTAATGACATGGCAATGATAATATAACTGAAACTCAGAGTTCAATGACCACGAAGGGTCAGCCACGCATGGTGTACGATAAAGAAGTAGGCATAACACAGGCATAGTACATGTACAAGAATAAAACTACCCTAACACATGCAGTTGCAGGGCAATACATAGACATGGAATTATGAAGTGACAAGAGGTGATACACATCAAGCAATTTGTCATGAAGTACAGGTAAGAACGATATATAGTACATGTACAAAGGGTAAGATCTAATTTCAGAAAGAATAGAAATCAGCAATTTTGGCCCAAAACTAGACTAACGGTCGACTGGGTCAAAATGGCCGGTCGACCGGAAAAATGCCGTGAGCTCCAGGTTTGGTCGGTCGACTTCCGGTCGACTGCCGGTCGACCGGAGATACAACTAACGGTCGACTGCCGGTCGACCGATACAAGGCCGTGAGCTCCAGGTTTGGCCGGTCGATAGCCGGTCGACCGGACTATCCCAACGTGCACGCTGTGCACGTCGGTCCACTGCCGGTCGACCTCCGGTCGACCGGACTCCTGAAATAGGCTGCTGTTGGTCTAAAAATCAGATTTTTGTGTGGTTGATTTTGATAGGCTAAAAATAGGATTTTGATGACATAATTAAACATGAATTATCAACACAAGGATATAAGGAAGTTTACAAATCTTGGTGAGTAAATATACTCACATAGATCGGTTATGGGAAGCTTGAAGAGATCGTGGTCGGAAGTGATCCACGGCGATGCAATCGACGAAGGAGGAGACGATCCCAATCCAAGTAGTTGGTTGAAGATGGAGAAGACCTTGGTGATGCCCTTGGAAGTTGTAGGTTGAAGTTGAGATGAAGGAAGAACTTTGGTGAAGGCTATCTCTTTTGTGAAGTGAAGTAAAGAAAGAGATTGAAATGAAAGGGAAAAGATTAAATAGGATTTGGATTTTGAGAAGGGGTTGTAATTAAATAGAAGAGAGGGGGTTTTGTGTAAAATAGGGGGTGAGGTGTCCCTTGGCCAATAGGGGCTTGCCAAGTGGGGGATGAGGTGTTCTCCTTGGCCAATCAAGGCTTGCCAAAGAGGTGGTGAGGTGGAGATTTTGTGTGGTGGAGATTAAAGGAAGTGTGTGGAAGGTGGTGAGGTGGAGGGTGAGGTGGAGAAGCTTAGGGATGAAGTAAAGGAACTTGTGGTGGAGGTTAAAGGAAAAAGAAAATAGGGAAAGGAAAAGGAAATGGAAAAGGGAAGAAATTCTCTTGGAAAGGAAAATAAAAATAATGAAAGTGGCGGATTTCCGGAATTGAGTCGTAAATGCGGAAATCTTTCGGGAAAATACCGGATACGTCCCGAAATCAAGTATCTCGGAACGACCCGAAATAAATATCAAAAATCCAAAATATTATATTAAGAATAATAGTGAAATCCGTTTTAAGAAATACTTTATAGTTTTAAAACTAAAAATCCCGGAATCAGTTACCTACCGACTCCGAAAGAATTTTCATAAAATCATAAAATCCTCATAAAAAGAATTTAGATAAGAAATAGGATTCCAAGAAATAAAGTCTAAAGGACTATCTAGAAATTCCTAACTGTTTGTGAAATAAAAATACTGGAATCAGTCTTCTACCGACTCCGGTGGAATATCCATAAATTCGTAAAATCTTCAGAAAAAGTATTTAAGTAATAAACATAATTCTAAGAAGAAATGTCTAAAGAATCTTCTAGAAATTCTAAACAGTTTGTAAGATAAAAATTCGGGAATCGATCAGCGGCACTGGTCGACACCGATTTTGAAGAAATTCCTTTTAATTCCGGAAAATTCCAGAAAATCATATAAAATATATTATATTGGAAAATAATATTTGAAACTGAAATCGGTCAAATCAAAGACTAAATCGAATAATATACTATGATCGGGCCTTCGGTTCAGGCTAAGGCTGACTCCGAGTCCACGAATCCAAATATAAGATAAAACAATTATACAAGGAATTCATAATACAAAATAAATACAGGAAACAAATCGAAAAAAATACGACCGAAAATCTGAATACGCAACTAAGTACGTATTCCGGGAACGGGGTATTACAATAAGAATCTTTGTTTTTGAACCCTAAGTGTGTAAGTGTATGAAGTGTGCATATTTCATCAAGGTAAAGATCAAGACCAAATTACTTTGACAAATTATCTTCCTAACTCTAAAAATCAAACAAATAATCTTATTTTGACCAAGTATAAGAAATCCTAATTTGGATTTTCCTATTCCTTAAAATTAACTTAATTTCTTACAAAAATAAGTCAAAATATTGTTTCTATTTTTCAAAAAGTTTTTAAAAGTAAAGAAAAATGTTAATTTTTTTTAATAAAAAGAAAAAACTAAGTTATGTTAGAACCCTCCCCCATACCTATCTCATGCATTGTCCTCAATGTATGAATTAATGCATAGATGCATGAAAAAGACGAAAGGGAAGGAAAATGTTACCTTAAGGTGGTGGTTCCGGTGGTGGTCTGATTGGTCCACGAAATGCGGCCCAATCAACTTTTCTTGGGTCTCGGAGGAACCCACCAGAAATTTCTCTAATATAACCCATTAAAAAGATGTATCCATAAAGGATCTTTATTAAATATTTAACCCCATCTAATTTTCATATTCCATAATTGATTTCGGAGTCAAATTTGTCAACCACCTCGTCCCAGAAAGGAGTATGAAATGATAGAATGATTGACTTGGACTCAGGAAGTACAGGAACTAATACCGACTCAGGAAGGTAACTTAAGTCAAGTAAAGGTTTAAGAGTCGAAATTGGTTCAGGAATAGGGTCCAAGTCAAGAAGTTGAAACTCAAGTCCACATGTATTTTCCAACAATGGAATGTGACCTAATATGGGTGATTCCAGTTCAGGAATGATAGGTGGAGGAATCAAAACTGACTCTAAAATATTACTCAAGTTTGGTAACACAACAGGAGTCAATATTGATTCAGAAAGTTGAACTGGATCACAGATTTGAGAATCTAGGTCACATATCTCATTGAGTTCAATATCAAAAATTGAGAACTTGCCAATTTGTCAATAGGACTTTCAAAATTGTATAATTGGTCAAGTTCAATATGATCCTCAAAGACGGGGGATTCAATTTCATGATGAATAGGCACAGGATCCAACGTTGACTCGGGGAAAAGATCGAAATCAGGTGAAGATACCGGAGTCATAATCGAATCAGGAAGTAGAATTGAATCACTAAGTTGGGGTTCAGGATCATATTCATTTTCAAGTTCTATTTCAGGAAAAGGAAAACTTGCTAAACTGTCAATATCTTTTTCAAAATTTGGAGTTTGGGCAAGTTCAAATGGTTGTTCTGAAATGGAATCTTGATTTCCAAAACTACATGACTCTTCGGCTCTAACAGAATGGTTAGTGACATCAGAACTGGTCCAACGGTGAGAACGTAGAGATTCGACCATCATATCTATGCCACGATTACGAGTGTTTTGAGCCTGAGTCATGGTTTCAAGCATCTTTTCATAGTTGATAGGTTCATTGTTTTGATGAAAAGATGAAGAATTGTCTTGAAAGTGGTAGTGAAATTGTGAGTCCATCAGATTTTGGGATTTGTGTTTGGACTCACGCATACTCATTTCCAGAATTGATGGTTTCCTATTTTGGACGGGTGGAACTGAGTATGACTCTTGAAAATATTGTGGACTAGGTGGAGAAGGAGGACAAGTTGGTTGATAATTATGCTCGGGGGAGGTGAATCCCCACTGACTCGGTGAAGAGTTGAAATTATTATAGACATTATAGTTATTAGATGGGGGACATGGGTTATATTGATTCGGATAAGACCAATCCGGCACACTAGGTTGGTTAAAGTCATGATATGCCGGGTTGGTAATATCCGAAAATGAACTCGGTGTGTAATATGGATTATTATTGAAGTTGAAAAAATTATTATTATAAGCCATATCACACAATACAAACAAAAAGAAAGAAAATACAAATAAGCAAACAAATAAAAGAGAAAAAAAATTCTAAACTAAGTTAGGGTAGACCTAGACCTAGACGACTCCTAACTGGTTAGACTGTCCACGAGAGGTTTAATGTAGACTTTGACCACAAGCTAATCAGCCAGGTCAGGGCAAGGTTGGTGGGAGGTTTTCCGTCAAAAGACGTTCCTTAATTAAATAACTACCAACCTTCGGGCTTTCGGCCCTTAATCCCTTTCCTAGACACTGATTTGGCAAGAGTCAAGTTCCAACACCTTTCCCCCTTAGGATAATCTCCTAATTGAGTCCGAGATGTCCCTAGGGCCAACGTCTACTCATTTTAAGTTAGGCTTGGGTTAGTGAGTGCTTGGATTCTGATTTTTGGGCTAAGGAAGGGTGATTAAATCCCCACCTTATCTTGTTATTGGGTTGGTGCCCTTAAAATCAATTAGTGCAAGTGTACAAGATATGTAAGATTCACTCAAAGCGATATAAATCAACCAAGAAGTGAGTCCTATGCTAAATGCAATGCATACGTACCTTGCTCCAGCACTCTTCAACAGTAAAATAAAGGAATTGAAAAGACACGTGCCTAAGATGCAAACGTCTAATCAATTTTTTTTTAACTTTTTCAACAAACTTTTTACTGTTGGTTTATTAGCAGGTTTATGGTGATGGCATATAAGAAATAAAGATGCAGCAAGCTATGTTTTTGGCAAAGTAAGCAACCCTGCACAAAATCTATTAGTAGTCAACTCTTCTTTGCCGCAGATCTGCGGCTTTGGCCGCGCAAACGCGGCAAATCAGAGGCCCTTGGTCTCTGCTTTCTACAGCAGAGGCCCAAGACCACTTGTATGTCACTGCAACCTTAATTTCCTGCTTTGCTTGCCCTATAACCTGCAACAGAGAAGAAAATTCGTTTAGTTCTAAAAAATTTCAATAAAAATTCAGATTTCAATAAAAACGTTACCCTCCCCAGCAACGGCGCCAAAATTTGATTGAGGCTAAACCTGCACACAAAATACGAAATTATAGAACTTAAGAAAGAAGATGTGCAAGTGCTCAATTCTTCCGCTATAGCAAGTGGCTATGCGGGTCGTGATCCACAAGGAGGGTTTTGCGATAGAAGCGTTTACGTTCTTTATTGAAATCGTTATGAAAACCAAACGAGAGTTCTTCTCTGTTTTTAAGTTAACAAAAAGAAAAAGAAGTAATAGTTAAAGTTAAGAAGAAAGTGAGAGATGAAGAAGGTGGAAAAAATCAGAAAACGGAGAAAGAAAGCGATTATGTACAAGTGAGTCGAAAGAGAATGATTTGGAAGAGGTGGTTGGTGATCTAAACTAAGAAATAAAAGAAAGAACGAAAGAAGAGTGAAGAATACTTACCTAGATTGATTTATGACTTACTTGGAAACCTTTGCTTGTTCTACCTTTGCTTTGGAGGCGTTCAACGCATAGATCATAAGCTCGAGCTCAGTCCCTGTTCGCATTATATCATCAAGTCTAGCACAAGCATGAAGTGATACGTTTTGAGGAGGAGAACGTCTTCATGAACTATCGTTGGCACTCTCATAACATCGGTGTACTTGTTCTTTGGAATTCACTTGTAAACTCAACAAAAACAAATGAGGTAAAGTAGAAGAGGAAAACGAAAACAAAAGAAAATGAAAGTAAAGAAGAACATAAACAATTGTTACCTTTATTGCTTGAAACTATGGAAGAAAGGAGGAGGGTACATCGGTGTCACTCTCAACATATGCCTCTCTCTCTCTCTCTTACTTACATGAATCATCATCTAACCTAAGCTACATACAAGTTACATAAAAAGAAAAACCTAAACTACAAAATGGAAAACTAGTCTAAACCTATCTCTGCATTGGCCTCCCATTTTGCGTGCAAAGACTGCCCTTTTATAGGCATAACCCACACGAGGGGGATCCCGGGGAGATCGGGGGAGCAAACGCTCCCCCTAACTCCCCAACAATGCCGCGGAAACGCGGCCCTATCTGGCCAGGTGGCCACACCCTGTTGGTGGGTCGCCCAGGTATTCCCCTCTGCTTTTATCTTGAGTTGGTTTCTTCGTTTGAGTCCCGGATTCTGACGAAATGGCCTTGGATTCTTGGCTTTAACCGATCGATTCTGAGAGGATTCTTCTCAACCGGTTTTCAACCTCTTGATTTTGCCCTGATTTCTTGAGTGCGAATTTATTCTGATTTAACTCAGAATTTTAGTGGGCTTTTGGGCTCATTTCTCTTCATCTCCTTTAAGAATGGGCCTGCAAATAAATTAAGCAATTAATTAGGACAATGCAAAGTTTTATTCTAAAATAAGTATGGAAATATCATATTAAATATGCAACATTAGTGACCAATCACTTACCCTTAAAATTCACTCATGGATACTAAATCACTCACATACTAGCTAATCATTTGCAGAAAATTTTCAACTTTTTTTTTCAAAATTTTTTTTTAAGACTCCTAAAAGAAAATAAAGATAGAGAAAAAAACCCTAAAAGCAAAACAAAATAAAAATAAAGACTCCTAAAAGAAGAAAAAATGAATCTCCCCCCATACCTAAACTGTGTCATGTCTTCATCACACAAATGAATACAGAGATAAAAATAATGTAGCATGTAATTTACACATCCAAAACATGTACACAATCATGATGATCATGAAATCCAAGCATACAAAAGATATAGAAATGTAAACAGTATGCTAGATTAGAAATACTCACAGTGTATTAGAAAACCAAGCTGTCGAAGCAACAAAAATTCTCCCTGTGTGTGGTGGATGCCTTCTTACTTATCCTGTATCACTTGTTATAAACTCGGCACATAGGTTAGAGAAAGAGATAAATAAAAGACTCATTAAAACTGACTCAACTAACTAAAAGAGAAATAAAAAGACTCAAAAAAAAAAACTTAAAAAAAAATAATAATAATAAAACAAATATATACATATGTACAAATTCATGTCTCCCCCACACCTAGATCTTTCTAAGTCTATTCCCTCGAGCTCGCTTCCCATCATTCCAATGGGTTCTCTTCAATGGACAAAGTGGAGAGGTTAATCTTTTTGTCATTTTTAATTTCATCCTTTCCATCTTGTTCATCACTTTTCTCCATCTCCTCTTTCTCTTCTTCCCATACCTCCTCACAAATTCATCATTTTCACACAATATAATTGGAGTGTCCACAATATGATTGCCTACAAATTTAAGCTCATTCTCAAACATCACCTCAAAATTTAGATCAACAATTTTCTTTGGAGGTGTGTAACTAAGCAAAGCATCCCTAACCGATTCATTCAAATATATGAGTTCGTCTTCAAATAGGTTTTCAGAGCTTTGATTAATTAGAGATTCTTGAATTAAGTTTTGAAAAGTATGATCATTGGTTGGCTCATCGAAAGTGAAGATACTCAATTCGAGTTTTGTTTTCTCAAAGGGAACTCTAAACTCAAGATCCTCAACACATGTTTTCTCCTCATTGTGATCATACTCTTCAATAAAAAGCTCATCAAGAAACAAAGGCTCATTATCCATGTAGGCATTCTCAAAATTTTGATCAGTGTGCTCCATTTTCTCCGTATGTGTGGATGCAATTTTCTGCTCCTCAACACTTGTCTTTTCATAGAACTTAGAAAATTCATCCTCAAATTTCTTTTGAAGTAAAAATTCATCATTGTCACATTCCTCTTCACAATAAGATTCAACTGGCTCTACATGAGTTGTATGTGTAGCCAAATAATTTCTAATCACTTCATCCAGACACTGAGGATCATTATCACATTTGTACACCTCATGGACATTCACAACTTCCTCAACTGGCTTCTCATGTTCAAGCTCTTTAAATTAATTAAGATGAAATAATGGTGACTCGAAGGGCATCTCGATGGAATGATTAGACATGTCACTATGGCCAACGATTTGCTCTTCAGGTCTAACAGTTTGGCCTTTGTTCATCTTATGAAAGTTGATGTGCTCTTGAATGGACATGGGTCGAGTCGGTGTTGGCTCATGAACTAGTTGACTAGAAAAGGGATCCTTCTCTTGCTCACTAACCAACTCATTTGCTGGCCTGTTTAAGCAGTCTCTAGTGTCATAGAGCACTTAATTTGAAGTTTGCCTGAAAGTTTCAAAAGCTTCATCTAGTGTTGGTTCTTTGTCCACCTGATTGCCATTGAACTCAATTTGCGAAAGTTGATGGAACTCTTGAACTTGATCTGGACTTGTGGTTGAAATAGGTTGATTGAGATGAGTCATTATCTTATCCATGTGAGCACATGCCTCTGTAGGATCTATAATCAAAGCAACACAACACTAGAGGGGGGGGTGAATAGTGTTTATAAAGAATTAAACAAATTACTTGCAGTAAATAAAGTAATCACAAGAGATAACCACAGAAATACAAACGCAAACAGCGGAGAGTTATCCTGGTTCGGTCCTTGTGACCTACATCCAGTCCCCAAGCAAAATGCTTGAGATTTTCCCTTTCTTTACTTGTGTACACCCACAACAAATGCCTTGTACACCACTTGACAAACACCCTTTGCCAAATGTGCACAACTTCTCTTCCACCAAGAGAACACGCCTTGTACAACTTTCTTCTACTCCCAAGAAGACGCCTTGTAGAAAATTCTTTGAAATGAATACAATGATTTCCTATAGCCTTGATACAGAATGTGTAGTGGACAAGGTTCAGTATAGGAAAGTTGAACTTCAGAATCCTTCACTAAGGGAAATGGCTTTTGGTGAAGAACTGAAGTTGGAGATTCAGTTTTTAGGTTTCTGGAAATTTTCTTTTGGAAAACTGATAGAATGAATTGGTAAATGGCCTTAGGAATAACTTCCCTATTTATAGATGTAGACTAGGGTCAGTTAGGGTAGTTATGGAACCAATTCAGACATTTAAACGTTGGAAAACGTTGCCAAATGAATCAGATAAGAGAAACTGTCCAACAGTCAGAAACTGCCTATAGTCGACTAGGATACTGAGTTAGTCGACTAGCCTAGGCAAAACTTCAACTATTAGTCGACTAGGTTTAGAGATTAGTCGACTAGGGATATGTCTGTTGGAAAAATTGGTTTCTGGATAACTGAATATAGTCGACTAGAAATGTCTGTTGGTCGACTATAAACTTTGTTAGTCGACTTAGGAATTTGGTGTAGTCGACTAAGTTTTGATTCAGAAAGAAACAGAGAGTTGGATAATTTTTGTATCTAATATTAGTCGACTTGAAAACTGGGTTAGTCGACTAGAGTATCTGTTAGTCGACTAGGTAGGAAAGTCAAGTCGACTAATTTGCATTCAGAGTCCAAACAGAGAGTTAGGATTTTGGTTTTGGAATGGACTAGTCGACTAGAGGTTTTTGGCAAGTCGACTAAGTTGGGTTAGTCGACTATATCAATAGGGCAAGTCGACTAGGAAAGGATTTTTGTGTAAGTTATCAAGGCTTTTCATATTTTTCTAAGTTACACAACAACTTTCCAAAATCACCCAAAATCTTCAATAATCTTCATCTGAGGTAGAGCAATCATCATGAGGTAGAAGTGTTTGTCCATCATCAAAATCTTGCAATTTGAGAGGCTTCAACATCTTGAACTTGTTAGGTTCCAACATTCTCCCCCATTTTGATGATGACAACATATGTCTATGATGGCTCCCCCTGCAACAAAACTCCCCTGCAGTAACTAGGTTATAAAAAATATATTGCCCCTGCAGAAAATGTTAAGTTGCACCTGCATGGTCATATGTTAGTATCCATAATATATATATGTCAAATATCCTTGATTTTGTCACAAAATGGCAATACATGCAGAATTTTCAGATTATGTGTAACATAACATACAGAACACACAGATACACATATTACATAACACAGATACACATATCACGTAACACAGATACACAGATACACATATCACGTAACATATAACATAAAACACAAAATTCTCCCCCTTTGTCATTAACAAAAAGAGAAAATACATAGTCTTGAAACAAAAAACTGACATAGTCTTTAAACAAAAACAGAAAATACATAAGAGCTTCAAAAGCAAAAAACATAATGAAACGCCAACGCCAAAGTCTTCAATGCTCGGATCCGGGAGGAGGAGGTGGTGGGAAATGGATCTTAAGAAGACTCAGAATCGCCGCTTGAGTAGATTCGAAGGAATCCATCCGAGTCATCAACAAAGATTGATTCTCAAGAATTTGAGACTGAGAATCGTGCAAAGCTTGTTGTTGAGTTTGAATAGAGGCAATTTGAGCAGACATGGAATTGTAGAATGCATCAGCATATGGAGGTGGTTGAGTTGGAGGTGGATCAGTGAAAGGAGGTTGTGAAGAGGAAGATGGACCTTGAGGAGGACTATGTGGAGGTGAAGAGGGATGTTGTGGAGGAGGATCAGACAGTTTCATGCGGTGTATGGCGGCACTATCAAACAATTCAAAGATTTTAACAACACTAGATTCGGAAGCTAGATCAACATGATATTTCCGAAAGATAGGTGTCAAGAAGGCGCCAAAAGGAAGGAATGAAGAATGATACTTGACCATAGTATCAAAGATGACCTTAGCCCAATTAACCTCAAGTCCAGCCATAATAGCATAGACACAAGAGGATAATTCCCTGGAGTAGTAATTGTAACTACCAGTTTTGGGACAGATATTATATGAGAGGATTCTACCAATAAGACGGGGAATAGGTTTGAGTTTATTATTGGTCATTGGCAATCTTTGGCCAGGTAGAAAGATTTGACTTAAGACATCCTCATCATCCATAACAATTTCATCAAGTGTGAGTCCGGTAAAAGGAATTGATAGGATACGACCAATAGATTTTATGGAAAGCTTTATGTGGACACCTTTAACATAGGAGTAAAGATGGATAGCATCCTCATTATCTTCATATGATAAGTTGGTGTAGAACAGATAAATGAGGAAGGGATAATATGCTTGTTTGAATTCAGTGGAAAACATATTATACAAGCCACAATTTCTCAAAAATGACATGATATCATATTGATAAAAATCATCATACTTGATAAATCTCCCTGGAATGATGTCTAAAGTTGACAGTCTAAGGTAATCAGCCTCTAGACTTGGATTCTTAAGGAATTTTTTAAAGTCAACAGTGGAGGATGATGATGAGGGGGTAAATTTAGTTTTCTTTGATTTGGACATGATGAAAACTAAATTGAATCAAGTAGACAGTAGATACGTATGGGAATTACTAAGAGATGAAAGATTATACCCAGAGATCAAGAACTGTGGAGGAATTGGAAGGAAATCTCTGGTGAAGACTGCTGCAGAATTCCTGTGCCCTAGCTGCTTCTGGTCGACTGAAGCCTCGGCTGGAAGAAAGAAATGAGGAAAGACCTAGGGTTTGCTAAGGTAAAGAGATGATTCAAGGGTGAGGATGAATCCTGGAAAGAAGTGAGTGGTCAGGATTAAAAGAGTGAGTAAACGGATCCTTAACTTAAAGATATCGGGTCGGGTTTGAAACAGAAATCCGAAAACAGAAAACAAAAATTTCACAGTTTTAGTCGACTTACAGGACAAGATTAGTCGACTAATAATAGGACTAGTCGACTGTAAATTTACTATAGTCGACTAACTCTTGACAAATCAGAAATTGAAGTTTCTGTTTGTTGCAGGAGTCGACTAGGTAAAATTTCAAGTCGACTAAGGCTTCTATAAGTCGACTAATAAAAGTTGTAAGTCGACTAACTTTTGTAAAAAACTGCCTTTGAAAAAATCTAAAAAAAATGTTTAAAAATCTGAAAAATTACAAATACCCAAATCTCTTCTAAACTTTATAAAGGTATCTTCTTTCAGTGGTTTTGTTAATATATCAGCAACTTGATTATCAGTTGAAATAAAATTTAAAGAAATGTCACCTTTTAAAGCATGATCACGTAAAAAATGATGTCTAATATCAATATGTTTGGTACGTGAATGATGAACTGGATTTTTAGATAAGTTAATAGCACTAGTATTATCACACATAATAGGTGAGTTTGTGATAGTCATGCCATAATCAAGTAAGGTTTGTTTCATCCATATAATTTGTGCACATGCAACACTAGCAGCAATATATTCTGCCTCGGTTGTTGATAAGGATACAGAATTTTGCTTTTTACTGAACCAAGATACTAGTGAATGTCCAAAAAGTGACAAGTACCACTAGTACTCTTCCGGTCAGATTTACAACCAGCAAAATCAGCATTACTATAAGATAATAAATCAAATGTGCATGACTTTGGATAAAATAAACCATAGTTGATTGTGTTATTTAAATATCTAAAGATCCTTTTCACTGCTTTAATATGTGATTCCTTAGGATTTGACTGATATCTAGCACATAAGCATACGCTGAACATAATATCAGGTCTACTAGAAGTAATATAAAGTAGAGAGCCAATCATACCTCTATAGAGTTTCTGATCGACATTCTTACCATTTTCATCTTTGTCCAAAAAAGTAGTCGTACTCATGGGAGTATTCTTATGACCAGAATTTTCCATGCCAAATCGCTTTAGAAGTTCCTTAGCGTATTTGCATTGGGAAATGAAGATTCCATCCTTCATTTGCTTTATTTGTAGACCGAGGAAGTAAGTAAGTTCGCCCATATGGCTCATCTCAAATTCACTCTGCATGGTCTTAGAAAATTCTTGACAAAGATTATCGTTAGTAGAACCAAATAATATGTCATCAACATAAATCTGAATAATTAAAATATCTTTATTAACATGTTTAATAAAAAGAGTAGTATCTGCTCTTCCCATTTTAAAATCAGAATTTAAAAGAAAACTTTTTAATCTATCATACCAAGCACGAGGTGCTTGCTTTAAACCATATAAAGCTTTTTTAAGTTTAAAAACATGGTTTGAAAATTTTTCATGTTCAAACCTGGTGGTTGTTCAACATAAACAGTTTCCTTAATAATTCCATTTAAAAAGCACTTTTAACATCCATTTGATAAAGTTTGAAATTTAAAAAACATGAGAAAGCAAGTAATATACGAATAGATTCAAGTCTTGCTACTGGTGCATAAGTTTCATCAAAATCAATACCTTCTTCTTGATTGTACCCTTGTGCTACTAACCTTGCCTTGTTCTTAATGACTTCACCGGATTCATCGAGTTTGTTCTTAAAGACCCATCTGGTACCGATGACAGGATGATCATTAGGACGTGGTACAAGATCCCAAACATCATTTCTTACAAATTGGTTCAACTCTTCTTGCATGGCAATTATCCAAAAATCATCCGCACATGCTTCGTTGATATTCTTCGGTTCAATGAGTGAAATGAAGGCAATTTGTGTCATGTAGTTCAACTTGGATCTCGTTTGAACGCCTTGATTTATATCTCCAATCACCAAATCTCGTGGATGATTCCTTACTTCAACATAGGCTTTCGGTAACTCGGTAGGATCTCTTCATCCTTAGACATGTTAGTATCAACAGAAGATATAACAATATTATCATTAGGAATATCTATGATATGATCATCATCATGTGGAGAAGTATTAGAAACAGGTTTAGTTAAGGATTCATCAAATTTAACATGTAATGATTCTTCAATAGTAAATGTTTTCTTATTAAAAATTCTATATGCTTTACTATGAGTAGAGTATCCAACAAAAATACCTTCATTGGATCTAGCATCAAATTTATCTAAAGCATCTTTTGTATTTAAGATAAAGCATTTACATCCAAAAATCTTAAAGTAAGAAACTTTTGGTATTCTATTATGAAACAATTCATAAGATGTTTTATTTAAAAATGGTCGAATAAGCACACGATTTAAAACATAACAAGCAGTAGCAGTAGCTTCAGCCCAAAAATATTTTGGTAAGTTACTATCCATAAGTATAGTTCTAGCACATTCTTGCAAAGTCCTATTCTTTCTCTCTACAACACCATTTTGAGGAGATGCTCTAGGAAATGCAAAATTATGTGTAATACCATACTTATCACAGAAATTTGAAAAAAGATTCATTCTCAAATTCTCCTCCTTGATCACTTCGAATAGTGACTATGTTTAGAGACTTTTGATTTTGAATTCTTTTACAAAAACTTACAAATTCATCAAAAGTATCATTTTTATTTTTAAGAAAAATTACCCATGAAAAACGTGAGTAATCATCAACAATGACAAAAACATATCTACTCTTGTTTAATGAAGAAACACTAGTAGGGCCAAATAAATCCAAATGCAATAATTCTAAAGGTCTTTTTGTAGAAACCAAATCTTTTGATTTAAAAGATGATTTAACTTATTTTCCTAATTGACAAGAATCACAAAAATAATCCTTTTAAAAGCAATTTTTGGAAGACCTTTAACTAAATCAAATTTAGAAATCTTAGAAATAGTTTTCATATTCAAATGACCAAATCTTTTATGCCATAAAAAATAATCATTATTTGAAGCAAGAAGACATAAATTATCATTTGATGACATGCATGTTATTGATAATTCATAAATGTTGTTGTTTCGAAAACCTTTAAATAAAATATCTTTCATATTAGTATCATAAATAAGACAAGCATCTTTTTCAAAAACTATTTTATAACCCTTATCACATAATTGACTGATACTTAATAGATTGTGTTTTAAACCACTTACCAAAAGAACATTTTCAATAAGAGGTTTTGAAATTTACCAACTATGCCGGTACCAATAACTTTTCCTTTGTTATTGTCTCCAAAGATCACTGTACCTCCCTTTTTGATTTGAACGGAAGATAGTAATTGCATATGTCCGGTCATGTGTTTGGAACACCCACTATCAAGTATCCACTTTTCTTTATAAGGTACCTATAAGTTAAAAACAATATGTATGGTACCCATCATGATAGGGTCCGAAAAAGATTAGCCTTTAGGAACCCAAATCCAATTGGAATTTGGTTTCCACTTGTTAGTATAAACATAATTCTTAGAATTACACACATCATGTATAAAGGATGCAATATAAACATTTTTATCAACATTATTTAGATTCTTAGGAACCCATATATATTTGCATCTAATTCTTTTTGAAATATCATTTCTTTTTACAAAAGAATTGTATGAATTATGAACATGTGTAGATGTAATACCCCGTTCCCGGAATACGTACTTAGTTGCGTATTCAGATTTTCGGTCATTTTTTTCGATTTGTTTCCTATATTTATTCTGTATTATGAATTCCTTATATGACTGTTTTGTCTTGGATTTGGATTTGTGGTCTTGGAGTCAGCCCTAGTCTGAACCGAAGGCCCGATCCTAGAGTATTACTCGATTTAGACATTCTGATAATTAGAATTGACCGATTTTAGTTTTAAATATCATTTTTCAATATTATATATTTTCTGTGATTTTCTAGATTTTTCTGGAATTAAAATGAAAGTCTTCAAAACCGGTGTCGGCCAGTTCCGTTGACCGATTCCCGGATTTTTATTTCACAATCAGCTAGGAATTTCTAGAAGGTCCTTTAGGCTTTATTCCTTAGAATCATATTTTCTACCTACATTCTTTTTCTGAGGATTTTATGATTTTATGGAAATTCCATCGGAGTCGGTAGGTAACTGATTCTGGGATTTTTAGCTTTAAAACTATAAAGTATTTCTTAAAACGGATTTCACTATGATACTTAATATTATATTCTTGATTTTTGATAATTATTTCGGGTCGTTCTGAGATACTCAAATTTCGGACGATTCCGGTATTTTCCGAAAGATTTCCGCATCCGCCACTGAATCCCGGGAATCCGCCACTTCCATTATTTTCATCTTCTTTCCAAGAAAATATCTTCTCATTATAATTTCTTTTCCTTTTTTCCTTTTCCTTTAATTCTCTTCCTTCCTCCACAAGCCACAAGCTTTTCCATTTTCCAAAATTCCAATCTTTTACAACTTCCACTCACTTCCACACACTTCCACCAACTTCCTCATTAATGCCTCTCTCTCTCTCTTCCTTGGCCGGCCATGATAGTCCAAGAGACACCTCACCCCTCACCTTGGCAAGCCACCAAGTGGCCAAGAGAGGGACACTCATCCCCTCCTCCACTTTGCAAAAAGCCCCCTCTCATCTACATTAATTACACCTCCTTCACAAATCCAAAATCCTATTTAAACCTTCCCTTTTCATTTCATTTCCTTTTTTCACTTCATTCTTCACTTCACCTTTCTCCTTCTTCTCTTCACCAAGAGCCAAACCCTAGCCACCTCCATCTCCTTCATCTCCACCACCCCACCTACTCCAACTTCTCCCCTTCATCTTCTTCCTCCTTCATCTCCATGGGAAGCCACCACAAGGTCATCAACTCCAACAACTTCATCAACTCCACCAACATCTCCACTCTCTTTTCCATCATCAACCACTCCTTTTGGTAAGTAATTTTCATCACCAAGGCTTGATTAATTCTTAGTATACTTAAGTTTATCTATCATGTTCAATTGTGTCTTCAAATCCATGATTATTTAGCCATCAAACGAAACCCTAGAAAATCTGTTCTGTTTGCTGTTTCCAGTCGATTAGTCGACTAGACCTATAGATTAGTCGACTAGAAAACCCTAGCTGAAACGTAACCTTTCTGGAGCACAGTTTTAGTCGACTTAGGTTATTTATTAGTCGACTAGAAACCTCGATTAGTCGACTACTCCCTTGACCCTAGTCGACTAACCTTTCCTGAACCAGAAACCCAAACTCTCTGTATCACAGTATTAGTCGACTTGACATGACTGTTAGTCGACTTGAGATGTCTGTTAGTCGACTACTCTTTCCACCCAGTCGACTAACTTTTCCTGGATCAGAATATCAACTCTCTGGAACCCAGTTTTAGTCGACTATACCAAACTGTTAGTCGACTAACTCCACTATTAGTCGACTACTCTTCCACCCTAGTCGACTAACTTTAGCTGGTTGTCTTAGTTGATTCCTTTCTTGAATATGAACCTTACCTCTGGCCTTATATCATGTATTGGTATTGCTTGACTTGTCACTTGACAAACATCATCTTACCTTCTCTCCTTCTCTCTCCTCTTCTCTCTACATATTTATACCAGGTTTTGTGGCGCATCCCGAGCTTCCGTGGATATTGGATCTTTTGGCATATTGGTGATTTAGGCGAGTAGTCTCGCTCTTCTCTATTTGAGTTTCCCGTTTCATCGGTCGATAAGTATTTCGCTTCTTATTTCCATATTCATGTATTGCACTACATTGCTTGTATTATGGTAGCTTCATCTTGTGCTTGTGCCATGCTATTGATATGCTTACTTCTTTATCATATACTATGCGTGGCAGACCCTTCGTGGTCGTTGTATTCTTGGTTTCTGATATGTTATCACTTGCCCTGCTATTATTTCAGACCTGTCAGTTATATGCTACCTTTTAACACATGTATATCACTTGGTAACTGTGTTATCACCTGACCACCTGGCATGCCATTATTTGGCAAGACTCTATTGTTATGACCATGACTTACCCAGACTATTATCGATCTTTTATCATGTTTAGTTGCTGGTTAAATATCATCATCCTGTCATGCTATCACTTTACACCCAGCATGATATGTTTGACTTGTGATTATCATCTTTACGGGAACTTGACTTATTATCCTGTATCAGGATCAGTGACCTGTTTTCCTGCTTTACATGCAGTGACCTGACTATATAGTACTTATGTACTCCTGAATTCCTGATCATGTCCATCTCCTGTTTTTCCCGTAAAGTGATAATTAAACTATTGAACCTTAAAAAGTACCAACTTGTATTGGGTCGGGGGAAACATGCGGATATCGATATGTGTTCGTGTTTACAGTGGCATTAGGTATATTGTACAATCATGTTTCCGGTCTGACCTGAGGGCCTCCAGGGGACCGAGGGGAGAGCTGGCTCCCTTATTCCTGGCTTCATTATGATAAGGGCATACATAAGTCCCTCCTGTTTAGCCTTGCGGCTGGCTTCCGTTTCCATGCAACGGAACAATCCTGGACCGTGGTCCGGGCATGCACGGGACCCACTGTAAACATAGTTCGTTGATATTCCCGCTAGTTTCCAATAACAACCTTGCTTTACTCGGATATGGATCTATGTGCGTTGGGACGCTAGTTCACAAAGCTAGATATCAGGGTAAGACGAGTAATAATAAAGTGTCATAATAATCGGCTCTTTAAGTTGTAAGTAGAGGTATGTGGAATGGGACGCATACTAAAGCCTGCAACTTAAACGGCTATGAATCTGTGATGTGCCTTACCATATTTGTTGTATTGGTTTTATTCGGATTTCCTGTTTTATGATTATTATGCCATACCTGTTCATGCCTGCCCTAACCTATCTGCCTCCTGAGTATTTCCTACTTGATATCATTTCTTATATACTTCATTTGTGTTCTAACCCTCCTGTCTTCTGTACTTGACACCTGTGCTCCTCCTGACTCGCCACCTGGCATCCATATTCCTACTCGCCTGGGGAGTTTCACTGACTCCCCTGGATTCTCATGTCCAGGTTATGGAGCCCGGAGCGTGTGGATTCTCCCCGTTACTGCTCAGAGTGGCGCAGCGGTAGCGTGGATCTCCAGCCGACCGTCCAGAGCCACATCCTTCCAGGCCCCCTGTATGCCTCTCGAGTTTCCTCTTAGCAAACTCGTGAGTGCCCTTTTTCTATTTACTCTGGTACTTTTCCTTGTATACCTGTATGTGAGCTCCCTTTTGTACCATTCACATATGTATATCTTTTGTACTCTCGCATTTGCGCATCAGTGATATAATATTATTGTAATATTGGATCACTTCTGGTGATAACTTTGTGATTGTATATATGTGTTGGAATGTATAATGCACCATTTGCTTCCGTACTCTGATTCTTATCTGTACTGATGCTTGGCGTATATACGTGGGGGCACTTTCTGACCTGCGTATATACGTCGCAGTGACGTCTCCGTATCCGTGGGATCGGGGCGTTACAGGATGGTATCAGAGCCTAGGCTCTAACTTCCTCAGTACGTCCAGAGAGCAAATTAATGGTAAAGAAAATTTGCAACTGGAATACATGAGTCTTGGTTATACATTCCAACTACAAGTGCAGAGTTATCTATTTCTTGACCATCCTTCCTTTGATTCCTAAATCCTTTCCATATCCCTTCCCTGTTTTGGTTTTATGAAGCCTTTATGCCAACTTAAGATATGACTAGACTAGAAAGGTAGTGGCTGGTTCTGAATGAAGCTATTATGTGATCTCTTCGGTGAATTCCATGAAGCTTGGTATTCTCCAGATCGATCTTGATCTGGCTATCTTTCAGAAGTCAGCAGTCGGAATTCTCTACGGATATTCTACATTCTCTACTATATCGTTCGGAGTGATTGATGCCTGGTATTCGGGATTCTTAATTATCGGCCTTCTTTATTATGCTCAGGACTATCAGGGTTTCTTTATCTTCGGTATTCTGGCTCATTTATTGCACAGCCACGACATCAGCAGTATTATTCAGCATTATTCGAATATTTATACAGCCGAAGTGCGGAGGATGATTAATGTTCAGTCGACTTGAGAGCCCTACCTCTAGTGCTTCATATCTTAATCGGTATAAATTCCACCTTTGTCCCCTTTATATTCAATTTACCCCTTATCGAAATTGCGAGGACGCAATTTTTTGTAAGGTGGGTGGATTGTAATACCCCGTTCCCGGAATACGTACTTAGTTGCGTATTCAGATTTTCGGTCGTATTTTTTCGATTTGTTTCCTGTATTTATTCTGTATTATGAATTCCTTATATGACTGTTTTGTCTTGGATTTGGATTTGTGGTCTTGGAGTCAGCCCTAGTCTGAACCGAAGGCCCGATCCTAGAGTATTACTCGATTTAGACATTCTGATAATTAGAATTGACCGATTTTAGTTTTAAATATCATTTTCAATATTATATATTTTCTATGATTTTCTAGATTTTTCTGGAATTAAAATGAAAGTCTTCAAAACGGTGTCGGCCAGTTCCGTTGACCGATTCCCGGATTTTTATTTCACAATCAGCTAGAAATTTCTAGAAGGTCCTTTAGGCTTTATTCCTTAGAATCATATTTTCTACCTACATTCTTTTTCTGAGAATTTTATGATTTTATGGAAATTCCATCGGAGTCGGTAGGTAACTGATTCCGGGATTTTTAGCTTTAAAACTATAAAGTATTTCTTAAAACGGATTTCACTATGATACTTAATATTATATTCTTTATTTTTGATAATTATTTCGGGTCGTTCTGAGATACTCGAATTTCGGACGATTCCGGTATTTTCCCGAAAGATTTCCGCATCCGCCACTGAATCCCGGGAATCCGCCACTTCCATTATTTTCATCTTCTTTCCCAAGAAAATATCTTCTCATTATAATTTCTTTTCCTTTTTCTTTTTTCTTTAATTCTCTTCCTTCCTCCACAAGCCACAAGCTTTTCCATTTTCCAAAATTCCAATCTTTTACAACTTCCACTCACTTCCACACACTTCCACCAACTTCCTCATTAATGCCCTCTCTCTCTCTCTTCCTTGGCCGGCCATGATAGGCCAAGAGACACCTCACCCTCACCTTGGCAAGCCACCAAGTGGCCAAGAGAGGGACACTCATCCCCTCCTCCACTTTGCAAAAAGCCCCCTCTCATCTACATTAATTACACCTCCTTCACAAATCCAAAATCCTATTTAAACCTTCCCTTTCATTTCATTTCCTTTTTTCACTTCATTCTTCACTTCACCTTTCTCCTTCTTCTCTTCACCAAGAGCCAAACCCTAGCCACCTCCATCTCCTTCATCTCCACACCCCACCTACTCCAACTTCTCCCCTTCATCTTCTTCCTCCTTCATCTCCATGGGAAGCCACCACAAGGTCATCAACTCCAACAACTTCATCAACTCCACCAACATCTCCACTCTCTTTTCCATCATCAACCACTCCTTTTGGTAAGTAATTTCATCACCAAGGCTTGATTAATTCTTAGTATACTTAAGTTTATCTATCATGTTCAATTGTGTCTTCAAATCCATGATTATTTAGCCATCAAACGAAACCCTAGAAAATCTGTTCTGTTTGCTATTTCCAGTCGATTAGTCGACTAGACCTATAGATTAGTCGACTAGAAAACCCTAGCTGAAACGTAACCTTTCTGGAGCACAGTTTTAGTCGACTTAGGTTATTTATTAGTCGACTAGAAACCTCGATTAGTCGACTACTCCCTTGACCCTAGTCGACTAACCTTTCCTGAACCAGAAACCCAAACTCTCTGTATCACAGTATTAGTCGACTTGACATGACTGTTAGTCGACTTGAGATGTCTGTTAGTCGACTACTCTTTCCACCCAGTTGACTAACTTTTCCTGGATCAGAATATCAACTCTCTGGAACCCAGTTTTAGTCGACTATACCAAACTGTTAGTCGACTAACTCCACTATTAGTCGACTACTCTTCCACCCTAGTCGACTAACTTTAGCTGGTTGTCTTAGTTGATTCCTTTCTTGAATATGAACCTTACCCTCTGGCCTTATATCATGTATTGGTATTGCTTGACTTGTCACTTGACAAACATCATCTTACCTTCTCTCCTTCTCTCTCCTCTTCTCTCTACATATTTATACCAGGTTTTGTGGCGCATCCCGAGCTTCCGTGGATATTGGATCTTTTGGCATATTGGTGATTTAGGCGAGTAGTCTCGCTCTTCTCTATTTGAGTTTCCCGTTTCATCGGTCGATAAGTATTTCGCTTCTTATTTCCATATTCATGTATTGCACTACATTGCTTGTATTATGGTAGCTTCATCTTGTGCTTGTGCCATGCTATTGATATGCTTACTTCTTATCATATACTATGCGTGGCAGACCCTTCGTGGTCGTTGTATTCTTGGTTTCTGATATGTTATCACTTGCCCTGCTATTATTTCAGACCTGTCAGTTATATGCTACCTTTTAACACATGTATATCACTTGGTAACTGTGTTTCACCTGACCACCTGGCATGCCATTATTTGGCAAGACTCTATTGTTATGACCATGACTTACCCAGACTATTATCGATCTTTTATCATGTTTAGTTGCTGGTTAAATATCATCATCCTGTCATGCTATCACTTTACACCCAGCATGATATGTTTGACTTGTGATTATCATCTTTACGGGAACTTGACTTATTATCCTGTATCAGGATCAGTGACCTGTTTTCCTGCTTTACATGCAGTGACCTGACTATATAGTACTTATGTACTCCTGAATTCCTGATCATGTCCATCTCCTGTTTTCCCGTAAAGTGATAATTAAACTATTGAACCTTAAAAAGTACCAACTTGTATTGGGGGGGGAAACATGCGGATATCGATATGTGTTCGTGTTTACAGTGGCATTAGGTATATTGTACAATCATGTTTCCGGTCTGACCTGAGGGCCTCCAGGGGACCGAGGGGAGAGCTGGCTCCCTTATTCCTGGCTTCATTATGATAAGGGCATACATAAGTCCCTCCTGTTTAGCCTTGCGGCTGGCTTCCGTTTCCATGCAACGGAACAATCCTGGACCGTGGTCCCGGGCATGCACGGGACCCACTGTAAACATAGTTCGTTGATATTCCCGCTAGTTTCCAATAACAACCTTGCTTTACTCGGATATGGATCTATGTGCGTTGGGACGCTAGTTCACATAGCTAGATATCAGGGTAAGACGAGTAATAATAAAGTGTCATAATAATCGGCTCTTTAAGTTGTAAGTAGAGGTATGTGGAATGGGACGCATACTAAAGCCTGCAACTTAAACGGCTATGAATCTGTGATGTGCCTTACCATATTTGTTGTATTGGTTTTATTCGGATTTCCTGTTTTATGATTATTATGCCATACCTGTTCATGCCTGCCCTAACCTATCTGCTTCCTGAGTATTTCCTACTTGATATCATTTCTTATATACTTCATTTGTGTTCTAACCCTCCTGTCTTCTGTACTTGACACCTGTGCTCCTCCTGACTCGCCACCTGGCATCCATATTCCTACTCGCCTGGGGAGTTTCACTGACTCCCCTGGATTCTCATGTCCAGGTTATGGAGCCCGGAGCGTGTGGATTCTCCCCGTTACTGCTCAGAGTGGCGCAGCGGTAGCGTGGATCTCCAGCCGACCGTCCAGAGCCACATCCTTCCAGGCCCCCTGTATGCCTCTCGAGTTTCCTCTTAGCAAACTCGTGAGTGCCCTTTTTCTATTTACTCTTGTACTTTTCCTTGTATACCTGTATGTGAGCTCCTTTTTGTACCATTCACATATGTATATCTTTTGTACTCTCGCATTTGCGCATCAGTGATATAATATTATTGTAATATTGGATCACTTCTGGTGATAACTTTGTGATTGTATATATGTGTTGGAATGTATAATGCACCATTTGCTTCCGTACTCTGATTCTTATCTGTACTGATGCTTGGCGTATATACGTGGGGGCACTTTCTGACCTGCGTATATACGTCGCAGTGACGTCTCCGTATCCGTGGGATCGGGGCGTTACAGTAGATTTTACAAAATTGGTTTTTGAAAATCCAATACCAACATGAGTAGGTTTATACATCTTATCTTTTGAAAAGCCGAGACCAAAATGATTGTTAGACATCTTTTGAGAAGATAATAAAACATTTAAATTCTCTTTTCCTTTATTAAACTTTGTTACATTTTTCAAAAGATCTTCATACTTAATTTTGAAAACAATCATGTCTTTATCTAAAATAGAAATTCTAGAATTTAAAGAAATAGTTTCCTTTTTAAGTAAAGAATTTTCTTTTAAGAAAATTTCATTATCCTTTTTTAAAGATGCAATAACTTTTTCAAAATCTTCATTTTGAGAACTAAGAGAAGATGTTTGAGAAACAAAACATGCATTTTCATGAATGAGTCTTTCATTTTCCTTTATTAAAACTTTATTTCTAATCTTTTCATTTTTGAAATTATTATAAAGTTCATTAAAGGCTTCTAATAAATCATCATAATCTTGTACCTCATCTTCTTGGGCCATGAAGCAGATATTGGCGGTTTCCGTTGCTTCTTCTTCGTCAGAGGAAGATGAGTCGCTATCATCCCATGTTGCTTGAAAGGCTTTCTTCTTCTTGTTGAACTTGTTGGACTTGTTGAAAGTCTTGAAGTGTTCTTTTGATTTCATCAATGGACAATCCTTCTTCATGTGGCCTGGTTTGTTACACTTAAAACAAGTAGGAGTATCGTTAGTATCTTTATTCTTATTATACTTACCTTGTTTAAGAACCTTTTGAACTTTCTTGAAAGCATGGCCATTTCTTCTTCATCTTCATCCGAGTCGTCCGTATCTGAAGTTGCATGGAAGGCAAGAACTTTCTTCTTGGATTGATGTTGTTGTTCGTCCTTCTTCTTTCTTCTATTTGCACTTCATATGCCATTAGATTACCGATTAGGTTTTCTAATGTCATAGTTGAGAGATCGTTCGCCTCTTCAATGGCGGGTTGTCTTCTTCTCCCATTCCGGTGTGAGTGCTCGAAGGATCTTACGGACTCGTTCAACTTGAGTGTAGTCCTTTCCAAGGGATGCAAGAGTGTTGGTGATGTCGGTGAACCTTGTAACCATTCGGATATGGTTTCGTTCTCCTTCATCTTGAACAATTCAAATCTGTGTACAAGAACAGAAATTTTAGATTCTTTAACTTTATTCGTACCTTCGTGTGTTACCTGAAGTGTATGCCAAATTTGATGTGCAGAAGTGGATGTTGACACACGATTGAACTCTTCTTTGGTTAAAGCACAAAATAAAGCGTTCATCGCCTTGGCATCAAGATTTGCATTCTTCTTTTGATCTTCACTCCAAGCGTCGTAGTTGGTTGTAGGTTTGGTGTATGATGCTTCTACAATGTTCCAAAGATCGTAGTTGAGCGACTGCAAGTAGATCTTCATTCTACACTTCCAATAATTGTAATTGGTTCCGTCAAATAGCGGTGGTCGTTGTGTAGAATGCCCCTCTTTGAATTGGGATGATGTGAACTCCGTTGCCATCCTTGTATGATTGTTGCCTTGAACCTGCTCTGATACCAAATGTAGGATCTATAATCAAAGCAACACAACACTAGAGGGGGGGTGAATAGTGTTTATAAAGAATTAAACAAATTACTTGCAGTAAATAAAGTAATCACAAGAGATAACCACAGAAAATACAAACGCAAACAGCGGAGAGTTATCCTGGTTCGGTCCTTGTGACCTACATCCAGTCCCCAAGCAAAATGCTTGAGATTTTCCCTTTCTTTACTTGTGTACACCCACAACAAATGCCTTGTACACCACTTGACAAACACCCTTTGCCAAATGTGCACAACTTCTCTTCCACCAAGAGAACACGCCTTGTACAACTTTCTTCTACTCCCAAGAAGACGCCTTGTACAAAATTCTTTGAAATGAATACAATGATTTCCTATAGCCTTGATACAGAATGTGTAGTGGACAAGGTTCAGTATAGGAAAGTTGAACTTCAGAATCCTTCACTAAGGGAAATGGCTTTTGGTGAAGAACTGAAGTTGGAGATTCAGTTTTTAGGTTTCTGGAAATTTTCTTTTGGAAAACTGATAGAATGAATTGGTAAATGGCCTTAGGAATAACTTCCCTATTTATAGATGTAGACTAGGGTCAGTTAGTGTAGTTATGGAACCAATTCAGACATTTTAAACGTTGGAAAACGTTGCCAAATGAATTAGATAAGAGAAACTGTCCAACAGTCAGAAACTGCCTATAGTCGACTAGGATACTGAGTTAGTCGACTAGCCTAGGCAAAACTTCAACTATTAGTCGACTAGGTTTAGAGATTAGTCGACTAGGGATATGTCTGTTGGAAAAATTGGTTTCTGGATAACTGAATATAGTCGACTAGAAATGTCTGTTGGTCGACTATAAACTTTGTTAGTCGACTTAGGAATTTGGTGTAGTCGACTAAGTTTTGATTCAGAAAGAAACAGAGAGTTGGATAATTTTTGTATCTAATATTAGTCGACTTGAAAACTGGGTTAGTCGACTAGAGTATCTGTTAGTCGACTAGGTAGGAAAGTCAAGTCGACTAATTTGCATTCAGAGTCCAAACAGAGAGTTAGGATTTTGGTTTTGGAATGGACTAGTCGACTAGAGGTTTTTGGCAAGTCGACTAAGTTGGGTTAGTCGACTATATCAATAGGGCAAGTCGACTAGGAAAGGATTTTGTGTAAGTTATCAAGGCTTTTCATATTTTTCTAAGTTACACAACAACTTTCCAAAATCACCCAAAATCTTCAATAATCTTCATCTGAGGTAGAGCAATCATCATGAGGTAGAAGTGTTTGTCCATCATCAAAATCTTGTAATTTGAGAGGCTTCAACATCTTGAACTTGTTAGGTTCCAACATTCTCCCCCTTTTTGATGATGACAACATATGTCTATGATGGCTCCCCCTGCAACAAAACTCCCCTGCAGTAACTAGGTTATAAAAAATATATTGCCCCTGCAGAAAATGTTAAGTTGCATCTGCATGGTCATATGTTAGTATCCATAATATATATATGTCAAATATCCTTGATTTTGTCACAAAATGGCAATACATGCAGAATTTTCAGATTATGTGTAACATAACATACAGAACACACAGATACACATATTACATAACACAGATACACATATCACGTAACACAGATACACAGATACACATATCACGTAACATATAACATAAAACACAAAATTCTCCCTCTTTGTCATTAACAAAAAGAGAAAATACATAGTCTTGAAACAAAAAACTGACATAGTCTTTAAACAAAATAGAAAATACATAAGAGCTTCAAAAGCAAAAAACATAATGAAACGCCAACGCCAAAGTCTTCAATGCTCGGATCCGGGAGGAGGAGGTGGCGGGAAATGGATCTTAAGAAGACTCAGAATCGCCGCTTGAGTAGATTCGAAGGAATCCATCCGAGTCATCAACAAAGATTGATTCTCAAGAATTTGAGACTGAGAATCGTGCAAAGCTTGTTGTTGAGTTTGAATAGAGGCAATTTGAGCAGACATAGAATTGTAGAATGCATCAGCATATGGAGGTGGTTGAGTTGGAGGTGGATCAGTGAAAGGAGGTTGTGAAGAGGAAGATGGACCTTGAGGAGGACTATGTGGAGGTGAAGAGGGATGTTGTGGAGGAGGATCAGACAGTTTCATGCGGTGTATGGCGGCACTATCAAACAATTCAAAGATTTTAACAACACTAGATTCGGAAGCTAGATCAACATGATATTTCCGAAAGATAGGTGTCAAGAAGGCGCCAAAAGGAAGGAATGAAGAATGATACTTGACCATAGTATCAAAGATGACTTTAGCCCAATTAACCTTAAGTCCAGCCATAATAGCATAGACACAAGAGGATAATTCCCTGGAGTAGTAATTGTAACTACCAGTTTTGGGACAGATATTATATGAGAGGATTCTACCAATAAGACGGGGAATAGGTTTGAGTTTATTATTGGTCATTGGCAATCTTTGGCCAGGTAGAAAGATTTGACTTAAGACATCCTCATCATCCATAACAATTTCATCAAGTGTGAGTCCGGTAAAAGGAATTGATAGGATACGACAATAGATTTTATGGAAAGCTTTATGTGGACACCTTTAACATAGGAGTAAAGATGGATAGCATCCTCATTATCTTCATATGATAAGTTGGTGTAGAACAGATAAATGAGGAAGGGATAATATGCTTGTTTGAATTCAGTGGAAAACATATTATACAAGCCACAATTTCTCAAAAATGACATGATATCATATTGATAAAAATCATCATACTTGATAAATCTCCCTGGAATGATGTCTAAAGTTGACAGTCTAAGGTAATCAGCCTCTAGACTTGGATTCTTAAGGAATTTTTTAAAGTCAACAGTGGAGGATGATGATGAGGGGGTAAATTTAGTTTTCTTTGATTTGGACATGATGAAAACTAAATTGAATCAAGTAGACAGTAGATACGTATGGGAATTACTGAGAGATGAAAGATTATACCCAGAGATCAAGAACTGTGGAGGAATTGGAAGGAAATCTCTGGTGAAGACTGCTGCAGAATTCCTGTGCCCTAGCTGCTTCTGGTCGACTGAACCCTCGGCTGGAAGAAAGAAATGAGGAAAGACCTAGGGTTTGCTAAGGTAAAGAGATGATTCAAGGGTGAGGATGAATCCTGGAAAGAAGTGAGTGGTCAGGATTAAAAGAGTGAGTAAACGGATCCTTAACTTAAAGATATCGGGTCGGGTTTGAAACAGAAATCCGAAAATAGAAAACAAAAATTTCACAATTTTAGTCGACTTCCAAGTGTTTGTCCATCATCAAAATCATTGCTCCAAAGGCATACAAGCTGTCCTATCTACTTCCAAGGTGACAAGCCAAACCAACTGGATACGAAAGGCCTTCCTCCTGCACAAGGCCGTAATCCTTCTCATAATGGTAGATTTTGCCATCAAGAAAATTGGCAAAGGACCGGTTTCCACCAGAAAACTAGATCTTCTTTGATGAAAATTGGCAAAGGAAGGATCCGAGACCTTACAGGTGACGTCCGCCTTCCCGAAGTGGATCATCTCGGATAAGCGACTACCAGCCCCTTCCCGAAGTAGATCATCTCGGATAAGCGACTACCAGCCCTTCCCAACCTCTTCTTGGAACACGCATCAATTGCTCTAGTATGTTCCTCCTGCTTAGGATTAAAGTTTCAACTGGAAGATCAAGAGGCAAGTTTCTGGTCTCTTTCATCAAGACAAAAGACTGGCAGGTACAGTTCACTGCAATGCAAACTGGAAACAGGTTAGCATTAAATTAAAGAGAAATTGCAAAGATGAAATGCTAAGTCGAATTCTTTGGGCGAATCAGTTCATATCCGATCCAGTGGTACTTCAATTAAGCAGAGGATAGCCTCGCTTGCACAGTGATGATGGGCTAGCTCAGCATAAGCCAAGTCTTAGCTCCGCCTAAGGCAGTTAGACTGAAGAAGCATGAAAAAGGGCCAAGTCCTAACCTCGCCTATATGGCTAAGCCAGACTGGTCTAGAGGGACACAGTCTTAGCCCCACCTATATGGCAAGACTGGCTCAACCTTGAAGAGACTAAGTCTCAATTCTTGCCTATGTGGCAGATTTAACAGGCAGATTCAATAGATCAAGATAGGAACCCTGCATGGGAAAGTCTGTTTCTAATCAAGCGAGAATGATAGCTTAGCCGAGAAGCAGGAAAATAGGGCTGAAGCTCTTCTCTGAAATCAGTCAGATACAGAATGAAGAACAAGGGAAATCAATCCCTGAAGTAGCTAGTAAAGCTAAGATTAAGGGAGGTAAACTCCCTAAAGTCACCATTCTATTGGTAAAAGTCTCTGGATGACCGAGACTCACTAGTTCTTGGCCGGTTAGTGGCCAGGGTGGGTGCCCCCACTATTTCAGAGATCTGAGTCTCCTTCCTTGGGCAACGAGGGGATGTCATGAAAAGTATGTTTTCTGAAGAGGACTTCAAGTGTCCTATTTATAAGCCTCATGGCCTGATCACACCGCCGCTACTTCAAACTTGGAAGCGTGGGACAAATTTAAAGCATTTAAATGCTTAGCCTCGAGGAAAGGAATAATCTCCCTCGACAAAAGCAAGAGAGGTTATTTCAACCTAGGGAAAGGGAATAATCCCTCTCGTAACTAGCCGAAAAGCAGTTAGCCTCGGGAAAGGAACGTTGTTCCAAATACCGAGTTAATGCGAAGCTATCCAGACGCAAAGCTAATCAGAATCGCGAATCTACGCAATTTATCGGCGAACTTATTCCAATCCGGAAGCAGAATTGAAAGCGAAGCTGAACTCAACCACTATAGCGACGTTCGCATTTCACATACCATTAATCAAAGCAGTTCAAAGTATTTCGGAGTCTGAACCAGTCCATTGCAGACTTACGAAAACTTTGAAGGGGGTCTTGTTAACACTCTAAAAAAGACAAGATTCCTAACTGGCCTGAACAACGTCTAACTTGTTGACATCTATAAAAGACAAGCGGCAGACAAGTTGATGACCAGTTCTTCACCCATCTCAAAGGGGACGAATCAGCAACTTGGACTCTACTGATCCAGCGAAGCAGACAGTAAAAACCAAGAAAAGCTCGTGAGAAGGCCCAAGCAGGTCCGGGGACACTAAGTTAGCTCAACACTTAGTCTTGCACGAGCTCACAAGATAAGTCTCGCATGAGAAGCTGAAATTTCTTAGCATCGCAGAGAGTTCCTTTGAACTTCGCTATGAGAGATGCTCAGTTAACTCCGCAGGCAGTTAACTTTGCCGAAGCCCTATGCAGCTGCGCAAAAGGGTAATTGGTAGCTTCGCCACAAAAGTATCCAGCTCCACTGAAGAGCTTTCTCTTTAACTTCGCCAGACGCTCTCCCCCAGCTCCGCTACGAGCTCGACGCAAGAACTCCGCTGCGGGTCTTTTATGATCACCTTTGACCAATTAAGTCTCCAGATGAGATCGAATCTATTCAAGGTCAAATCTAGTCGAGATCAAATCTGAGATTAAATTTGGCAGTTGTTTACCATAATCTCTTCAATCTCCTAAAACAAGTAAGAAGATCAGGGAAGATCTTTCAGTTATTTGGAAAGAATCAAAGCGGATCAGGAGATCAACATTACTTGCTATTCCTAACTTCGCAAAAGCTGATTCTAGCCTTGCGGCAAGGCTACTTTCCAGATTTAAACAGATTGACTCAATCTATTTTCAGAATTTCAAGGGACAATTATACCCCTGCTCTCCCTATAAATAGGCCACCAGAGGTATACGAAGACTCACACACACACAGAGACAGAGGCTGAAAAGAGGAGAAGAGGACTAAAGACAGAGTTCTACTCTCTTGCTTCCAAGAATTCAGAGAATTACTTCTCTAATCAGGGTGCTAATACCCTAAAATCTTCCTCCCTCTCAAGGAATCTCCGAACCAGGCGAGAAGGAATTCTAAAGCAGAGGCAGCTCGAGAAGTAACAAGAGGGCTCTACCGACCTTCTGTTCTCCGATTCCCCGAACCAGGCGAGAAGGGAATCCCATCAGGAAGTAGTCCGATTGTCTGATCGATCGCATCGTCAAAGGGATAAAGTGATCGCGCGCTGATCAGATTCCTATTGGCACACTTTCCAGAAATCTCAGAGAGGATCTACTTGTAATCTTCTTACTGCAAAGAATTACTTGTAATTTAGCTCCTCGACCCCTTTTTTTTATAAGTTTTTCCCTTTGCAAAATCAATGGAAAACACATATCTGTAGTTTTCTGTAATAGATTTCATCTAAAGTAGTAGTTTACATGATTTATATGTGATTGGTCACTAATGTTGCATATTTAATGTCACATTTCCATACTTATTTTAGAATAAAAGCCTGCATTGTCCTAATTATTTGTTTAATTTATTTGCAGGCCCATTCTTTAAGGAGATGAAGAGAAATGAGCCCAAAGCCCACCAAAATTCTGAATTAAATCAGAATTAATTCACACACACTAAATCAGGGAAAAATCAAGAGGTTGAAAACTGGTTGAGAAGTATCCTCTCAGAATCGATCGGTTAAAGCAAAGATCAAGGGATGAGATGAAGCAAGTTTGATTCAGATTCTGACTGGATACATTTTAGTATTCGAATCATAACTTTTGCTACAGAATCTCAATTCTAATGATTCAAGATGATCCAGAAAGCAGACTTACAGAGATACAACTCTTATGTTGATCATTATCTCTAATTCTGTTATTTGATAAGTGATATTCAGCAATCAATATGCCAACAAACTGCAGATCAGAACTGAATATCCACCTCAAATCAAGTTTGAAGATAAGGGGAGTTCAAAAATTGCTAGATTTACTTATCTTCACACTCCTCTACCCTCTCCATTTCTCCTATAAATACCTTCACTCAAAGGCAAAAGGGACGCGAATGCAGATTAGGATTTAGCCTAGTTTTAATTCTTTGTAGTTTAGGTTTTCCTTTTATTTTTATGTAAGTTGTATGTAACTTAGGGTAGAAGAAGATTAATGTAAGTAAGAGAGAGGGGCTGATGTTGAGAGTGACACCGACGATGTACCCTACTCCTTTCTTTCATTGTCTCAGCAAGTAATAAAGCTAAATGTTTTGTTTGTTTTCTATTCTGCTTTACTTTACATTTGTTTTGCTTTTCGTCTTCCTCTTCTACTTTACCTTGGTTGTTGTTGTTGAGTGTACAAGTGAATTCCAAAGCAAGTATAACTAAGCTACGTGAGAGCCAGCGATAGTTCATGAAGACGTTCTCCTCTTCCAAGCTCTGCATCACTTCGTTCTTCTTATGCTTGACGATATAATGTGCACGGGGACCGAGCTCGAGTTTATGATCTATGCGTTGAACGCCTCCAAGCAAAAAGGTAGAACTTGCAAAAAGGTTTCCAAGTAAGTCATCACTCAACCTCGGTAAGTATCTCTTTACTTTTCTTTACTTCTTTTCTTTTCTTTCTTAGTTTAGATCACCAACCACTTCTTCCAAATCGTTTTCATTCTTCTTTCCACTTCATTGTACATAGTCACTTTTCATCATTTTCTGATTTTCCACCTTCTCCATCTCTCGCTTTCTTTTAAACTTTAACCATTAACTTTCTTTTTCTTTTTCTTAACTTTAAAAACAGAGAAGAACTCTCGTTTGGTTTTTATAACGATTTCAATAAAACTGTAAACGCTTCCATCGCAAACCCTCCTTGTGGATCACGACCCGCATAGCCACTTGCTATAGCGGAAGAATTGAGCACTTGCACATATTCTTTCTTAAGTTCTATAATCTCGTATTTTGTGTGCAGGTTTCACCTCAATCAATATGCATAGTGGATTCATCCATATACATTATTTAGTTCATAATGTTTAGAAACTTACTTTGATGTATAGATAAGTTCATGGTTTCAAGTTTTGTTTTTAACAAAACTTAGTTTTGGATTTAATGTCAAAAACATAAATATATCTTTTATATGTGTATTGAATTTTATCCAAACACACTATGCTTCAAAAGTGTTTATATATCATGTTTTTGTATTTATACAAGTTTTGGAGAAAACGGATTTTCATTTCAAAATTCAAGTTTTGAAAAATACCGATTTTGATTTAAAGCTTAATTTTTATATCACAAAAATAGTTCAAATTGTTTGAAGTATGTGTTGAATTTTAATCACACATATTTGTTCTTCAAATATTTATAAGAACTTATTTTTGTGGATTTCATGTGATTTTTTGGGATTATGGGTATTTAAAAGACCAAGTTTTCAAACCCTAAACCCTAACCTGAGCCCACTGGCGGTCGACCGGGCAGTCGACCGATGTGCACAGACGTGCACTACTTGCCTTGGCCTAGGGCAGGTCGACTGATACAGAGAGCTTGCTCTCTGGATCTGGCCCTGGTCGACCGTGCGCTCGACCGACCAGAGAGTTCACGCTCTAGTTCTGGCCTTGGTCGACCGGGCGGTCAACCGACAGGCAAATTGCCTTGGGCGGTCGATCGGCCGGTCGATCGACAACCCCAACGGTCAAAAATCTGACCGTTGGCCGGTCGACCTAGCGGTCGACTGACAGGTCAGTCTTTACCTGACCTGGACCGAACGACTATATTTCCAGACCCTATTAATATGGGTCCTTTGAGTCCAGTTTCAACTAAAATTATTTTGAGCAATTTTTTCCATCTTCCTAAGGGTTTTCAACATGTTTTCAAAACAAGCTTTTTGTGCCAAAATTCTCTTCTCTTTATTTGTTTCAAAGTTTTTGAAAAATCAATGAAAACCTTGGGAATTCTAGTTTTGTTCTTCATTTCTTTATCTCCTAAGAGTTTTTCTTTGTGTTTTCTTTTCCAAAAGACTTTGTTTTTCTCATACTTGAGCTATCAATTCAATACCTATCTATAGAATCTTGTTTTTGTGAGAAAAATTGTTTGTGATCTTTCAGGATCACCTAAAGAGAGTTTGTGATCATTGGATCACCAAGTTGTAAACTTTTTCTTTGCTTTGGCTTTGTATCTTGCCTCTTGTGTAGAGGTGTTTGTGTTAGAGAGAGGAGTTGTGTACTCCGGTGTTGAGTTATAATTCCTTAGTGGAGGTCCTTTTGTGGAAGGTCCTGTGTGGACGTAGTGAAAATCCTTACTGTGTGAAGGCGGGGACGTAGAGCAGCGGCTCAAAGCTATATGGTATTCTCAATGCATTTACTTGCAATCAGACTCCGAGCGAGGGTAATTTCACAGTGGAGGGTTTTGACTTCCCGTAGGCTAATCGATAGGGGTCGCATAGGCAATGCTTGTGTTGCTTTCTCCGAGTAGGGGAGAGACCCATCAGCAAAGCGTGTAAGCATTGGACTCCGAGTAGGGGTGAGACCCAGCAGCGCAGCTGCAATAGCAAAGGAAAACTGCCAGTAGTTCATTTGCCTGTTGGTCAGAAGAGGGGAGCCTGTAGGTTGATATTTGTGTTGTCATCTCTGAGTGGGGTGCACATCGAGGGCTCTAAGTGGGAGTGAGACCCATCAGCAGAGTAGGGACTCTGAGACGGGGACAATCCCACAAAGGAGGCTTTCAACTACCCGTAGGCTGATCGAGAGGGGGCTCGTAGGTAGGTACTAGCGTTGCCATCTCCGAGTGGGACCCATCAGTAGAGCGTGCAAGCATCAGACTCCGAGTGAGGGTGAGACAGGTGAGACCCATTAGCGAAGCCTGCAAGCATTGGACTCCGAGTGGGGGTGTGACCTATTAGCGGAGTGTGCAAGCATTGGAGTCCGAGTGTGGGTGAGAACCATTAGCGGAGCTAGGTTTGCGGTCATCTTTGAGTGGGGGTGAGACCCATCAGCAGCAAACTTTGCGATACTTTGAGAGGGGGTAATCCCAGCAGCAGAGTGAGCTGAAATGGTTAGGAGCAAAATTTAATTTTATTTGATGATTGAAATAAAATATGTGGAACAAAACTAAAATACATGGGGTATTATCAGTGGAGGTACTCCCGTGTCTTCATTAGAGGGATCGAATCACTTAATAGCGTTGTATTGGGTGACCACATGTTGTGGATGGGTAGGAGGCAGAGCACTCGGCTGTCCTACATTGGAGGCTGCCTGAGAGTAAGGATGTACTCTTTAAGGAAGCCTTAATGGATAAGTTCTAGGTACTTCTGGAGGCTTCTGCAGTGAATGATCTGGTGCCCTTATTGTCATGGTAAGAACAATATTCTTCCACACCAAGGAGTATGGGGTCATATTAGATTGGCTTCGGGTGTTTAACCCACAGCTGGTCCTTTAGAGCAATGAAGACTTTTTTGATAGGGAGTCCCAGCAGAGTGAAGTGTTCTTACCTCATGAAGACTTGGAATGGATTCGGTGAGAGGACCGGGAAGCTTGTCCTTTGTAGGCGAGTTGTCCCAGACTCAGGTGACCGATATTGGTCTCAGTCTTGCATTGTGACTTTGACTTCTCACCTTATTGTCATATTTGAGAGACTGGTTAGCGGATCTCTTCATTGCCTCCTCCAACTGGATGTAAGGCTAGGCTTGGGACATGACCTCTCTCATCCGAGTAATGTCGTGTTTTAAGAGGTGTTTGTATAGAGGGTAAGATCTGCAGTCCGCTGATGAATACGAGTGCAGAGACATCTCCACCACAAGTGAAAATCTTGGAGAGTTGGTTATGGAAGTAGTCGATGTATGACTTGAGGTTGTCACCTTATCTAATTTTAATAGTGAGGACGAGTTGGTTGTTATTCTTCTTGGCTTCCCGACGGGAAGCGTATTGGGTGAGAAATGCTTGATTAACTCCTCAAAATTGTGGAGCGAGTGCGACGACAAAGAGTAAAACCAATCTGAGGCAACCCCTTTCAGACTGGATGGAAAGGTTAGGTACAAGAGCGGACTATTGTGGGAGTAGACTACCATCTTGTCTCAGAAATGCTTGATGTACTAGATTGGTTCGCTGGCTTCAGAGTAGTAGTCGAAGGTCAAAGTCGTGAATCTTTTCAGGAATTCACACTCTAGAATCGCTTCGGAGAAGGGTAATTGGAGACCTTGGCAGCGGCCTGCTTTGGTCCACTACGAAGTTGCAGCTTTGCCTCCTCGATTTGCCTTTGTACTAGCTCGTTGAGGGTTCGAATGTCAGGGAATTTCTCGATCCTTCTCCGGATATGGTTGTACTGAACTGTGATTTGAAAATAAGGTGAATCAGCCTCGTTATCATAGCGATCTTCGTGCAGGGGAGAAGTCAGTCTGGACCGCCTCAGGCTAATAATAGACCTGTCGACTCGACTTTCTCCAGTCCCAGGTTGGTCCTCTGGCTGCATCTAGACTTGAGTTCTTTGGAGGGTGGCGATCTGTGCCTGAAGTTAATCGTTGTGTTGTTTCAACGGCTCCTGCTCTCGGGCGGTGGTGTTATCACAGTTAAGAGCCGCCTGCTTTCGATCGTGATTTGTCTGGACTTGTTGCTCCTTCATCTGCTCCTTCACGTCAGTGAGCATTTGGAGGATCTGGCCTTCGTATAGTGAAGGAGCTCAGGCACTGGTGGCCGCTCTCTGACATGTTGAGGATCCATTGTCTTTTGAGAGACATACACGGTCAATGGTGTGTGAGAGATCCGTGCCCCCGACGATGGTATTGGTGTTGCCTTTTAATGGGGCGCCATTATGGGTAATCATTTGTTTCGTCGAGGCTATCGACGCTGGGGAAGAGACTTTTTAGAGGAAGGTTCCGGTTGGATGAGAAGAAAATCTCGGGTGTAAACTCAAAACCTCAATGAAAGCAACAATTTGTGATGGATAAAACTCCGCCACAAACAACTGGATGCTCCTAATCGAGTACTCATTGTTATTTGATTGTACTTGTATGACCAGTTTTGATGATTCTTGTATTTATACATGTACTACTTTGTTTGTATATTGCACTTGTACATGTCTTGATTCTGTATAAGAATATTTTTGCTTCATGTATGTGTAATTTTGTTAAAACTGTTGGCCCAAAGGCCTTCCACCCTAGTTTTGATGATGATTAACTCATGTAGTTATGTTTACTAATAATCTTGTGTTGTTTAAGTTTCAGATCATTAACCAAGATATTAGTTGGTGATTAGCTTCAACAAGGAGTTTAGAAGCTATTCATAGTGATTCCAGGGCCAAAAGCTTCAAGATCACACTTTGCCTAGCCCATGGATGGAGTTTTGGAGCAAGTCTACTTGAAGATGAAGATCATCAAGAAGACTTAGGTATCCTAGTTTAGATAGTGTGTTTTAGATCCATTTGTAAAGCCTAGTATAGTTGATATGCTCAAGTGCACATACACACACGTTTCATGATTTGGATTTTGGTTTTCATGGATAGTAGATCAAAACAAGTTTACTTTATTCCTATGTATATTAGATATGTTCTAGATATACATTCATGCTTTAAACTTGCTAGACAAACTTATTTTGATATTGCTATTCATGTGTTGAAATATCAAGTTTGGAAAAATACAAGTTTTGGTTTTTGATAAAATTGGCAAGACACAAAAATGAATTGATATGTTGATATATTGTCTTGAAATTTTTATCACATGTTTATGTTTCAATGTAAAATGATAAAACAAGTTTTATGGAATTTTCAGAAAAGAAAAGATTTTTCAAAAATATTTTAACATGTTTTTCTGACCCAGATTTCTGTTCCAAGCTTCAACCAGTCGACTACTCAACCTGACCTAGTCGACTTGGGTGAAGTCGGTCGACCGGGACGGTCGACCGACGTGCACAGATTTGTGCACGTTTGGTAGCTTTGGGACGGTCGACCCGGACGGTCGACCGGATTGAGAGCAGTGCTCTCTGTTTGTTTGGGTCGACCGGGCCGGTCGACCGTGGTTGCCCAACGGTCATATTTCCGATCGTTGGCGGTCGACCGGGCCGGTCGACCGTTGCCTGTCAGAGCTGCCAGCTCGCTCTAACGGCTAATTTTCTGATGAGCCTATAAAAAACCCCATCTCTTTGGGTTTTTTGCCAAGGTTTTTAGAGACAAAATTTCTAGACTTTCTCTATTATTTTAAAAGAGTTTTAAAAAGGTTTTGTGCTTTAAACTTCAATCTTTATTGTTTTGGGTTTTTGGAAAATCAAAGAGAACTAGGTTTTGGGATTTTGATTTGATCTTTTATTTCTATCATATACAAGAGATTTCCCAAGTAGTTTTTCTTTGTTTCTTGTTTCCAAAAATACCTTGTTTCCACACTTGAGCTATCACCTATCCTAATCTATTTAGGATCTTGTTTTTTTGGAAAAGAAAAGAGAAAAGATAAGAGAGATTGAGTTTGTGGTCTTTGGAAACCACTTGTTGTAAACACCCTTATTCTTTATGTATCCCTCTTAGGTAGAGGTGATCGGGTGATGGTTTGCTCCTCTAGTGAGAGGTGGAGTTTGGTTGTAAACCCTCTTTGGTAGAGGTGTTGGTTGTTGTATTGGCTACGGGCCTACCCCTCGGTTGTGAGGTGGTTGTTTGAGAGAGGAGTTTGGTACTCCTAGTGTTGTAACAAATCCTCTTCGGTAGAGGTTCCCTCGGTGGGAGATAGTGGATTAGAAATCCTACACGGTGGTGTAGGCGGGGATGTAGAGCAAGGTGCTCGAACCTCGAAACATATCTTGGTCTTAGCGTTTGATCCATTGTCTCTCTAACTCTCTCTTTACATTTGTGCAAAGCATCATACTTCATATCATATCATATTTGCTTGTGTTGAGCATATATTCATATTGCCATATCATATCTATTTGCTTGTGTTGCCTTGCATATATTCATATTGCCTATTCATTTATATGCTTGGTTGTTTGTGTGTGCCTCACTTGTACTAATCAACAAGAGCTTCACATAGCACCTCAACCCATCCAAGGGGAATCAAGAGGAGTTAGTCCAGAGCCCTTCACGGAGAATTCGGCTACACTTGTTGATTGTACTAAGTGTGTTGCAAGATTTGCATTAGCTTCCGCATTTAGCGCACATAGTTTTGCATTTAGTTCTAGATTAGCACTTACACCTATTCACCCCCCTCTAGGTGTTTTTCAATTGGTATCAGAGCTAGTGCTCCTGATATTAGGCTTAACATCCTAGGAGTGAGATCCATTTGCTTGCTAATCTATTGTTTGCATTTGCTTCTTTGCACACATATAGTTTACCATGGCTTTCATGACCCCACCTATGTTTGACCCTTCCAACATTCATGTTTGGAAGATTAGGATGACTGTTTATTTACAAACCCTAGGACATAAGGTTTATCTTGCTATTACCAAGGAATTTTATCTTGGTGATCGCAATCATATAGGGGCCAATGCACAAGCCCTTGAGGCCATTAGAAGCACATTACCTAAAGATTATCTTTTACGTGTTTCTAACATTGATTCCGCTTTTGTAGTGTGGAACAAATTGACAACAACCACCACCTCCGAGCTTCTATTGCCAAATCAACCGGAGGAATCTAGTGGAGAATCCGATTCACAATGCTTCATGGTCCAAGGGAATGACTCCCTTGAGGTACACTCGGAACCCCACTTAGATAATGATGATTGTGCTAGTTCTTCAAATGATTATGTTGATCCCCATGCTTTGAATGAAGAACTATCTATTGTTTGTGAAAAATTAATAGAAAAATATAATTTGTTGAAAAAGAAGAGTCTAGAAATTGAAAAAGAAAATAAGAGTTTGCATGCTAGACTTAACAATGTTTTGCAAGAGAAGGTTGAGGTCTATAATGAAAGGGATTCATTGAGATCTCAATTAGAACTTGCACTTAAAGAAAATGAGTTTTTAAAATCTAAAAATGATTGCCATGCTATTTTGAAGAAAAATGAAAATTTGTCTTCAAAAATTGATTTTGTTTTAAAGGAGAATGTCACTTTGAAAAATAAAATCATTTCTATTTCAAATGAGTTGAATGTTTGTTTAGATAAAAATATTGTTTTGCAAAATAAGATTGATGCACATATTTGCCATGCTAGTGTAGCTTCTTCATCTAGTCTACCTAATGCATGTACCTCTTCTTCTAGGATCAATGATGATATTTGTATGTTAAAGAAGAGAGCAGATTGTTTGGGCTCCACTATGAGCCAATGTGCCATGAACCACTCACGGTTGGAAACCTTGGTTCGAAAGAAACAAGTTCCATCCTTTATGCATGCACACCCTCCACGGCATACACATGCTTCACAAGGACACACCCATCACAAGTATGCTCATGTGTACACTTGTACACATTGTGGACGTAAGGGCCACCTTGCTAGATTTTGCTTTGATAGATTACATAATGTAAATTTAGCAAAGAATTTTGTTTGGGTTAGAGAAGGGACTAACCCCCATGGACCCAATAAGATGTGGGTACCAAAGACCACCCCTCCTATTATTTTGATGTAGGTGTGGGCTCTCACATGACGTGAGAGTGATAGCACCTTGGAGTGGATGCGTTCCGTACTTAAAGGAAATCAATTGGATGCATCACTTTCAAGGGAAGTTTGGTGGAGATGACCACCATGTTTTGGAGACAAGGAGAGTTGCTTCTTCGGTTTTGGTAACAATCCTTTACTCCCATTTATTATGTTTACATGCTTTCCATGTTTATCTTTATTAGCATGTTTTGATGTTTTATAGCATGTTTTATTGTCTATGGATTAGTGTGTAAATATCATGTTTATTAGATCCTTGACATACATGTATAGTATTTGAGACACACATTCTTATATGATCCCATACTTAGTGTTCTCACTTTTGTTTAAGCTATAATGTACATCATGAATCTAATACATGTGAATTTACATAGTAATCATGTTTTAGTTTTATCATGATGATTTTTGTTTTGATGCTTCATGCTAAGATTACTTGTTTAGATGTTAGTTTTCACTAAAACTAGGTTTATACTTGTACATATAGTGGGCCACAAATAAATCTATATATGTTGAGTTTGATTGCTTATTTGAACCCATTAGATGTGCTAGTATAGTCTAGTTTTGATGATTCATACATTTTAAACTTGTATTCCATTTTGAATTTGTTTTATAAGTTTTCACTTCATGTATATGTTGTATTGCCAAATTTTAAGATATACATGTATACCCTTTGAGTCATTTGCCTTTCATGCAAATCTATATATGGACTCAATTGTGTTTAGGGATATGTATGTATACTTCATGTTTGACAAAACATACATATGCCTTGATATGAAAATTTTGTTTTAATGAAAATTTAGCTTTTCATGTTTCATGTTTTTGTGTATATATTTAACTTCATGTATATGTCTATCTTGTCCAAACTATTAGATATACATGTTTATCCTTTTGAGCCACGTACCTTAATGCATATATTTTGTGGACTCGTTATGTTGGATATGTATGTATACCTTAGTTGTATAAGACATACATATGCCTTGAAGATTAAATAGCTTGATGATTTTTATGTTTTCATGTTTTCATGCTTAAGGAATAATTGAGCTTAATGAAAAATTTTCATGATTATGATATTCACCTTATTTGTACACTCACATTTATTGCTTGCTCATGTTTTGTTTTCATGAGTCATATTTATGCCTAATTGAATTAGAGTGTTGATTATCTTGTGGATTTCATGTTTATGAAAATTTTTTAGTTTATTCCTTGCTTGAAGGATTTCGTACTAGTTAACAAAAATTTCCATTTTAACTAGTTCGTATTCTTCTCTTTGGTAGAGTATTTCAAACAAAGCTTATTTTTCAAATCTATTTTTGAAAACCCCTACCCTCGATGGGAGGATGGATGGGAGATCATGTTCATGAATGCTTTAAAATAAAAATCATTTAAAACTTGTCCATGATTGGGAGGTATAGTAATATGATGTATACACTTGAACTTATTGTTATGTCAATTGGTATCATTGAACTCTTTCAATTGGTATCATTTTGATCTTCTTGTATACTCATATATGTTTTGTATGTATGTATGCTTTCAATTCCAAGAATATCAATTTCAATTGTTATCTATTTTCCATACATATATATGTTTGTGTTTATGCTAGTGCTTGAGTTTCAATTTGTTTAAATTGATTACTTTTAAATTGGTATCAAGACTATGCATTATTTTAGTTTGTATTTCATAAAGGGGGAGAAAATTTAATTTGTCTTTCAATTGGTATTTGTACTCCCATACTTTATGATTGACAATTTGAATTTGGTATCATATGTTAAAATAAATAATTCTTACAATTGGTATCATGTTTCTATGTAAAATCTTTTCAATTGGTAAAACATTTACAATTGGTATCAAAATTTGTGTTTAGACATTCAAAATTTATTATGTTTAATTTCAATTGATATCAAGATGTCTTGTATTTTAATTTGGTATCTAAAAATTTTGTTTAAAGTAAAATACAAAAAGTTTGATTATATTTCTTATATGCAAGGAGAGCTTAACATCTCTCCCACATATAGATTCATGTTGAGTGTATTGTGTATTGAAGAGCTTAACATCTCTTCCTTATGTGGTACACGTGTGTAGGGGAGCTTCACATCTCCTCTTATTCATTACATAATGTGTGTTATGTGAATTAGGGCTTAACATCCCTCCTTCATGTAATGCATATGTGTGGGGAAGCTAACTTAGCGTCTTCCTCTTCATGAATGTATATAGCATATAACATTTATTGATCTTTGTTTATTTTCACTTGGTATCAAGATGCTTCATTGACATATTTTTAATTGATATCATGTTTGTAGTCACCCTTATTGACTTTGTTTTTGTTTTAGACAAAAGGGGGAGAACATTGTTTTTTATTGTTTTGATTGACAAAAAGGGGGAGAAAGATTTTACCCCTCATTATATTGTTTTGATTGTTTACCCCTTTGTTGATGATTGACAAAAAGGGGGAGAAAGATTTTGGTTGTTTTATATATGCATACTTATGTTTTTGCATATATTAAGTTTAATGTAGTTTAATGTATGTTAATTGGTATCTAGAGCATGTTTTGTTTTTGAACATTGCATTGGTTTCTAGAAACCTGTTTAGTGTTTTATGCATATTTATGCATTCATGTTTGATATTCATTGTATCTTTATGTTTATGTGTTTATGCATGAGTAAGGGGGAGCTTCTTTGAAGCTTAACTTTAATCCATGCATATATAACTCCATGAGTTTTGTCATCATCAAAAAGGGGGAGATTGTTGGCCCAAAGGCCTTCCACCCTAGTTTTGATGATGATTAACTCATGTAGTTATGTTTACTAATAATCTTGTGTTGTTTAAGTTTCAGATCATTAACCAAGATATTAGTTGGTGATTAGCTTCAACAAGGAGTTTAGAAGCTATTCATAGTGATTCCAGGGCCAAAAGCTTCAAGATCACACTTTGCCTAGCCCATGGATGGAGTTTTGGAGCAAGTCTACTTGAAGATGAAGATCATCAAGAAGACTTAGGTATCCTAGTTTAGATAGTGTGTTTTAGATCCATTTGTAAAGCTTAGTATAGTTGATATGCTCAAGTGCACATACACACACGTTTTATGATTGGATTTTGATTTTCATGGATAGTAGATCAAAAAAGTTTACTTTATTCCTATGTATATTAGATATGTTCTAGATATACATTCATGCTTTAAACTTGCTAGACAAACTTATTTTGATATTGCTATTCATGTGTTGAAATATCAAGTTTGGAAAAATACAAGTTTGGTTTTTGATAAAATTGGCAAGACACAAAAATGAATTGATATGTTGATATATGTCTTGAAATTTTTATCACATGTTTATGTTTCAATGTAAAATGATAAAACAAGTTTTATGGAATTTTCAGAAAAGATAAAAGATTTTTCAAAAATATTTTAACATGTTTTTCTGACCCAGATTTCTATTCCAGGCTTCAACCAGTCGACTAGTCAACCTGACCTAGTCGACTTGGGTGAAGTCGGTCGACCGGGACGGTCGATGACGTGCACAGATTTGTGCACGTTTGGCAGCTTTGGGACGGTCGACCCGGACGGTCGACCGGATTGAGAGCAGTGCTCTCTGTTTGTTTGGGTCGATCGGGCCGGTCGACCGTGGTTGCCCAACGGTCATATTGTCGACCGTTGGCGTCGACCGGGCCGGTCGACCGTTGCCTGTCAGAGCTGCCAGCTCAGCTCTAACGGCTAGTTTTTTGATGGGCCTATAAAAACCCCATCTCTTTGGGTTTTTGGCTAAGGTTTTTAGAGACAAAATTTCCAGACTTTCTCTATTGTTTTAAAAGAGTTTAAAAAGAGTTTTGTGCTTTAAACTTCCAATCTTTATTGTTTTGGGTTTTTGGAAAATCAAAGAGAAATAGGTTTTGGGATTTTGATTTGATCTTTTATTTCTATCATATACAAGAGATTTCCCAAGTAGTTTTTCTTTGTTGCTTGTTTCCAAAACACCTTGTTTCCACACTTGAGCTATCACCTATCCTAATCTATTTAGGATCTTGTTTTTGTGGAAAAGAAAAGAGAAAAGATAAGAGAGATTGAGTTTGTGGTCTTTGGAACCACTTGTTGTAAACACCCTTATTCTTTGTGTATCCCTCTTAGGTAGAGGTGATCGGGTGATTGGTTTTGCTCCCTCTAGTGAGAGGTGGAGTTTGGTTGTAAACCCCTTTGGTAGAGGTGTTGGTTGTTGTATTGGCTATGGGCCTACCCCTCGGTTGTGAGGTGGTTGTTTGAGAGAGGAGTTTGGTACTCCTAGTGTTGTAACAAATCCTCTTCGGTAGAGTTCCCCTCGGTGGGAGATAGGGAATTGGAAATCCTACACGGTGGTGTAGGCGGGATGTAGAGCAAGGTGCTCGAACCTCGAAACATATCTTGGTCTTAGTGTTTGATCCATTGTCTCTCTAACTCTCTCTCTCTTTACATTTGTGCAAAGCATCATACTTCATATCATATCATATTTGCTTGTGTTGAGCATATATTCATATTGCCATATCATATCTATTTGCTTGTATTGCCTTGCATATATTCATATTGCCTATTCATCTTATATGCTTGGTTGTTTGTGTGTGCCTCATTTGTACCTAATCAACAAGAGCTTCACATAGCACCTCAACCCATTCAAGGGGAATCAGAGGAGTTAGTCCAGAGCCCTTCACGGGGAATTCGGCTACACTTGTTGATTGTACTAAGTGGTTGCAAGATTTGCATTAGTCCGCATTTTAGCGCACATAGTTTTGCATTTAGTTCTAGATTAGCACTTACACCTATTCACCCCCCCTCTAGGTGTTTTTCAAAAACTACACGATATACATGTTATATTCTTGAGTCACTTAAGTTATATGCCATATATTCTATGTGTACTCATTTCATGTTTGGATATAATATATATATATATATATATATATAATATATATAATATATATATATATTGTATGCTTTTATTTTTACAAAACTTACATATATTTTGAATTTTATTTTTACATCCTCAATGTGTTTTGTTAAATAGTTTATGAAAATAGAATCTTTCATGATTTGTGTTTTCATATTTATGAAAAAGAATTTCATTTGGATTTTGATGAAATTGAGCTTCATTGCTTTATCTTCATGAAAATGTTATCACATGAATTCTGTGCACTCACATTTTTGTTTCTTAATTTTCTTATTCATGAGCTCATATGTATTTTATAGACTTTTGAGTGTCAATTTTTGTGAACTTAGCATGTTTTCATGAGATATACATGACTTGATTTTATGTTTGAAGAATCTTGAACTAGTTTTCAAAATTATTTTAAATTAGTTCTTTTATTCTTCAACAATGGTGTTTCATATCTACTCAACTATTTTCAAAATATTATTTTTTGAAAAACTTTTACCCTTAGAGGGCGGTTGGATGGGCGATCATGTCTTGTAGGCTCTCAATGACTATTCTTTTGACATGTGCATGTTAGGGTGGTATATCAATGAGTTATACACTTGTTTATCATGAAAATTAATTTTTATATACTCATTCTTGCTTATTTATATATGTATGCATTATATGTTAATGAAACTACACCTAGAGGGAGGGTGAATAGGTGTATGGCTAATCTAATGACAAATAATGTGGAATTAAAAACTAATGCAACACACTTAGTGTAACCAAAGAGTGTAGCCGAATTCCCGGTGATGGGCTCTGGACTAACTCCTAAATCCTCTAAATAAGAGTTGGGTGCTATATGAAGCTCTCTGGTTAAACACAAGTAGGGCACACAATCAAACCAAGCATGTATATGATATGAACAATATGAACAATGCATAATATAAGAGAGAGTTAGAGAAAGTGGATCAAACGCAAACACAAGGATATGTTTTGAGGTTCGAGCACCCAGCTCTACGTCCC